>SJXO01002257.1:240989-338907 GCA_006408615.1 Connochaetes taurinus
TTTTTTTTTTTAAATTTTGGAAATAGTGTTTGAAACATCTATACAGAGGAGACAAGGACAACATATGGATGATATGACATTTATAACAGATTTCTTTATTTCTTTATATTGGCCCATTCTTGCATTTTATTTCTCAAAAGTAGCTTAGTCTTTCAAAATTTCTGCTGAATTGGATACGATTATTATTAAAGAATGTTGCTGTTGTTTAGTTGCTAAGTCGTGTCTGACTCGTAACCCCATGGACTGCAACAAACCAGGCTTCCCTGTCCCTGTCCTTCACTATCCCATGGAGTTTGCTCAAACTCATGTTCCTTGAGTTGGTGATGCTATCCAACCGTCTCATCCTCTGTCACCCCATTCTCTTCCATTCTTCAATCTTTCCCAGCATTATGGTCTTTTCCATTGAGTCAGCTCTTCACATCAGGTGGCCAAAGTATTGGAGCTTCAGTTTCAGTATCAGTCTTTTCAGAAATATTCAGAGTTGGTTTCCTTTAGGATGGACTGGCTTGATCTAGTTGCAGACCAAGGGATTCTCAAGACTCCTCTCTAGCACCACAATTCAAAAACATCAATTCTTTGGCACTCAGCCTTCTGTATGGTCCAACTCTCACATCTATACATGACTATTGGATAAGCCATAATTTTGACTCTACAGACCTTCATCAGCAAAGTAATGCCCTCGCTTTTTAGTATGCTGTTTGTCATAGCTTTTCTTCCAAGGAGCAAGCATCTTTTAATTTCATGGCTACAGTCACTGTCTGCAGTGATTTGGGAGCCCAAAAAAATAAAATCTGTCACTGTTTCCACTTTGTCCCCTTCTATTTGACATTGACTGATGGGATCAGATGCCATGATCTTAGTTTTACAAATGCTGAGTTTTAAGCTAGTTTTTTCACTCTCCTCTTTCACCCTCATCAAGAGGCTCTTTAGTTTCCTATTCACTTTCTGCCATTAGAGTGGCATCATCTGTATATCTGCAGTTGTTCATATTTCTCAAGGCAATCTTGATTGCAGTTTGTGAGTCATCCACCCCGGCATTTCACATGATGTACTCTGCATATAAGCTAAATAAGCAAGGTGACAACATACAACCTTGTCGTACTCCTTTTCAGTTTTGAACCAGTCTGTTGTTACATGTCCAGTTCTAACTGTTCCTTCTTGACCTGCATATAGGTTTCTCAGGAGGCAGGGAAGGTGGTCTGGCATTCCCATCTTTTAAAGAGTTTTTCACAGTTTGTTGTCATATTTTAAAAATATGAAGTAATAAATAAGAAAGATCAAAATTTTTCTTCTGCATGCCTTTTTAAAAAGATTTTGGTTCAGAGTTATGTAAATGTCATAGAAAAAATTGACAGTATTTATAGTTTTTCTGTGCTTCAGCAGAGAATTTGGGACAAGGAAATGTGGTCCCTTAAAAGTTAGAAAATAAAAACTTACTTCTTAGACTGTCAGAGCAAAGACTCTTTGCTGGTGCTACAATCTTGATGGGGATACAGTAATTAAATGGATGTTTTTTTATTTTATTTTTTTCCCTCAAATCACTCTCTGAACCATTCTTACACCCAGCCCAGATCCACATATCTTAGTCCTCTGAAAGACGAGGTACTGCAGGGTAAGTAAGTAAACAAGTAAGTGTTAGTTGCTCAGTCATGCCCAACTCTTTGTGACCCCATGGACTGCAGCTCACCAGGCTCCTCTGCCCATGAGACTTTCCAGGCAAGGATACTGGAGTGGGTTACCATTTCCTTTTCCAGGGGATCTTCCAAACCCAGGGATCGAACCCAGGTCTCCTGCGCTGCAGGCAGATTCTTTACCAACTGAGCTACAAGGGAAGCAGAAAGGTAAGAGAGGGCATCACAGATTTAAACTGACTAGACTGAAAGTGAAGTCACTCAGTCATGTCCGACTCTTTGCGACCCCATGGACTGCAGCCTACCATGCTCCTCCTTCCATGAGTACTGGAGTGGGTTGCCATTTCCTTCTCCAGGGGATTTTCCTGACCCAGGGATTGAACCCGGGTCTCCTGCATTGCAGGCAGATTCTTTACCAACTGAGCCACCAGGGAAGCCTGCAGGGTAAGGTAATGGTTAAGGATGGTATTTGGAACAAAACACACTTAGATTTGAATGCCAACTTCAATCTTACAAATCTGATTTTACCTTTCTAGGTCCCACTACAGGCAGATGTAAAATGGAATAAAAATACTCTGTTGTATAAATTTATACTCAATTTATATTCATACAAGACCTTACATGTCAAGAATTAGTGAAAGATTTGGAAACAAGGCATTTTGCTCTTCTGCTATTTTTTAAGAAATCCAATACCATGTTTCCACCTAATACTTGATGTAAAAATGAGTTATTCATCAGGTAATTCTTAAAAGGATTGAATTTTGTTATATTGTCAAGAAATATACTGAAATGCCTCATCCATACTCTTAAAAAGGTCTCATATTTTTTGACCAAAGAGTGTCAGTTTTAGGCTGATTTAAGTTCTCTACGTTAATGCAAACTGCAGCTATTAATAGCCAAAGAAAAATGAGTCATTAATCTTTTTTGTTGCTATCAACAAAATGGATATCACTTTTGAAATAAAAAGATACAATACAGGTTCATTTTAGGATAGTAAGAGCCAGCTTCTGGTTAAAAAATAGAAAGACAAGCTCCATACTAGGAAAATGAAAGGAAAATAACATTTTATACCAACTGACGCAAGTGTGAAAGTGTTAGTCGCTCAGTCATATCCAACTCTTTGTGACCTATGCACTGTAGCCCACCACGGTCCTCTTTCCATGAAATCATCCAGACAAGAATACTGGAGTGGGTCGCCATTTCCTACTCCAGGGGATTTTCCCGACCTAGGGATCACACTTGTATCTCCTGCATTGCCGGCAGTTGTTCTTTATCGTCTGAGCCACCAGGGAAGTCCCATACTGACTGATGACCATCTGAATATTTGAGTGGAGATAATAATTAGATATTTCCTTTCTTTCCCATGTAGATCAAGAATGTTGCTTACTATAGCAGTAAATAAAGAATGTTTTGGTCATCAAGCCTTTAGCTACTACAGTCACTTGCAATGTAGCACCTTGAGGGGATTCATGATGAAGAAAAACAGGATACTGGCCCTCAATAGTTAAGGTACTTATCCAAGGAATAATTTCTGTAAGCCCATACTCTCACATCTTCCCATACACAGGAGAACACTAAATCCATTTGCTGGGAGCCACCAGCGGAGATCCCACCTCATGCGGAGAGGCCTGATGGGCAAAGGCAAGATCAGGCCTCGAGGGGCCCCCCTTCTCGAGCATCTACCCCCAAACCAGAATCTGTCTGTTTTATTATTTCATGACTTTCACCAACTCCTCTGACATTAACAGGGTGCTATCCTCGACCACCTTCCTCTGGAGAAAATCAACTTAGGGCTCTAGCTAATAAGTCTCCTAGACATGAGAGGAATATTTCAATTCAAAACCCCTCTGTTAGCATTCTAGCTTGCTTGGCAGGTTTATCCAGACTCTTGCAGCTATGCATATGATTGTTCACAGCCTCCCAACTGTGAGAGGCAGTGGAAGCCTAAAACATTGAGCCTTTCAAAGAGTTAAAAACTATTAGAGTAGTGCTGGTGTAAGATTTCATTATTGGGCCAATGCTTGTTGCTAAGTTCCCATATCGCTTATCCACTGTGCACCTGGGAGTGCAGTAGTTAACATAGTTGGAATGTAAGAAAAACAAGCAGTAACCTTGGAATTAACCACATCAGATTTTTGAGCTAATTGGTTCTTTCTTTCTTGTAACTCTGCACCTTTTCTCCGTGAAAAATGTAACTCTGTTTAGCATTTTCTGAGGCTGACATAGATTAGAAATATAAAGAAAAAACATTTCAAGGGAAAATAAGTTTTCTGGTAAAATGGCAACCCATTCCAGTGTTCTTGCCTGGAGAATCCCAGGGATGGTGGAGCCTGGTAGGCTGCCATCTATGGGGTCGCACAGAGTCGGACACGACTGAAGCGACTTAGCAGCAGCAGCAGCAGCAGCCTTTATCAAAAGAGGGTCATAAAATGTTCACAGGCCCCCAAGGCCAGAAGATAATGTACACAATACTGTTCATGGGAAAGGTATGCAGAAAAAATCCTGGTTTTGATAAAGGCAAAACAGATGTAATGTTTGGGCTGACTCTGTGACTTTGCATCTTTCATTTCCCTCTTTATACAAGTTAAGGTATAAAAGTCCCTTTTGAAAATAAAGTAATGGGCCTCGCTCGAAGAAGCTTGGTCACCCCGTGTCTTTTTTTTTTCTTTTCTTTTCTTTTTCTCTGTTACTCTCTTTTTCAGGCTGATCCCTTGGAGCATAGAGGCTCTCTGCCTTCACTTATCTGCCTGGGTTTCTAAGACCTGAATGGGAAGACGTTCTGTCTTCACTCCCTCAGGAGACCGGGAGGGCAACTATGGCCTCTGTGAACAGAGCAAGCTCCTTGTCTCGGGGCTTTATTGGCTTTCTGTGTAAACCAAGGAATATCGGCCTCTTTCTCTCCTCTATTCCTCTCTCATTCATTCATCCATTCATTCACCAACGTCGTTTCTCCTTCGAGTTCCCCTGGATCCTGCGGGGGCTGGACTCAGGCATCCATTAACTTGAGATGTCTAGTTTACTTTAATATAGTAAACTTCTGATGTTCTGATAACCTAGTTTTTTGTTTTTATGCAAAAACTCCTATATATCTGGCTCCTCCCATACAGAACACTCACTCATAGCTATTTGAGAGGCTGTCTCCGGGGCTTAAGTCTTCAGTAAATCCACCAAACAAAACAAAAATAGGGTTCTAGAAATTCTAGTTCTGTGCTATGCTTAGTCACTCAGTTGTGTCCAATTCTTTACAGCCCCATGAACTGTAGCGTGCCAGGCTCCTCTGTCCATGGAGACTCTCCAGGAAAAAATACTGGAGTGGGTTGCCATGCCGTCCTTCAGGGGATCTTACCAATCGAGGGATGGAACCCAGGTCTCCTGCATTGCAGGCAGATTCTTTACTGCACCTGAGCCACAGATGGCTTTGAAATTCTAGAGAGGAGTCCAACAATTCACCTGTAAATTTTATAACTCTAGGTTACATTGAGAACTATTCTTCATCTAAGAATGGATGAAAGTAGTGTAAGCTGATGCAGACTATTGACATAAAACAGACTGTCAGATATTTCCCCAACAAAAATGATTTTTTTTAGATTAGTAAAGAATTGCAATTCACGGCTGACAACCTTGGTGGGCTATGGAGATATCAAGGCACAGCAAGGGAAGGAGAACTCTTCAACAGAGGAAACAGAAAAGTGGGAAGGCTGTCATAAACAGGAAGAACTTCCCTGGTGGCTCAGGCAGTAAGGAATCTGCCTGCAGCACTGAAGACCTGGGTTCAATCCCTGGGTCAGGAAGATCTCCTGGAGAAGGAAATGGCAACCCACCCCAGTATTCTTGCCTGAAGAATTCCATGGACATAGAAGCCTGGTGGGCTACAATCCACGGGGTTGCAGAGTTGGCCATGAGTGAGTGACTAACACACACACACACACACACACACACACACACACACACACACACGTCATAAACAATGAGTCCATGGCTTTTCATTGGCTGGAATGTTGCCAGGAAGGAAGAGACTTCTTCCCAGTGGGCTCTCTCCTTCCCAGAGGGAAGGCTTCCCCGTCCTTATATGGCTTGAGAGCTCCCCATTCTGGTCTCCCAAATTTATCTGATTGAGGATTCTGCTTACTATAATAAAATTTTATATGACTATGATCAATGGATGAAACAATGTGGAAAAACAGCCCATTACTGTCTAATATTATTAGGTTTTGATTATAGAAGCATATATTCACCTTTTTTAAAAAGAAAACAAGAAAATACCTTGCTTTGAATTTATTAAACATCTTTATACTGCCACTCTCAATTCCATTCAGTTCAGTCACATTACTCATTTCTGACTCTTTGCGATCCCATGGACTGCAGCACGCCAGCCTTCACTGTCCATCATCAGTTCCCAGAGCTTGCTTAAACTAATGTCCGCTGAATCATTGATGCCATCCAACCATCCCGTCCTCTGTCACCCCCTTCTCCTCCTGCCCTCACTCTTTCCCAGCATCAGAGTCTCTTCTAATGACTCAGTTGTTCTCATCAGGTGGCCAAAGTATTGGAGCTTTAGCTTCAACATCAGTTCTTCCAATGAAAATTCAGGACTTGTTTTTGTTTTGTTTTGTTTTTAGGATTCACTGGTTTGATTTCCTTGTAGTTCAAGGAACTCTCAAGAGTCTCTTCCAACAGCACAGTTCAAAAGTATCATTTCTTTGGCGCTCAGCTTTCTTTATGGGCCAACTCTCACATCCATACATGACTACTGGAAAAACTATAGTTTTGACTATACAGACTTTCATCAGCAAAGTAATACCCTTGCTTTCACAAAAAATCGGCCAAGACTGGGTAATTTTCACTTTCACTTTCATTAGGTTTGCCATAGCTTTTCTTCCAAGGGACAAGCATCTTTTAATTTCTTTGCTGCAGTCACTAGCTGCAGTGATTTTGGGGCCCAAGAAAATAAAGTTTGTCACTGTTTCCATTTTCTCCTCATCTATTTGCCGTCAAGTGATGGGACCAAATGCCATGATCTTATTTTTTTTGAATGTTGAGTTTTAAGCCAGCTTTTTCACTCTCGTATTTCACTTTCATCAAGAGGCTCTTTAGTTTCTCTTCACTTTCTACCATAAGAGTGGTGTCATCTGTATACCTGAGGTTAATGATATTTCTATGGGTAATCTTGATTCCAGCTTGTTCTTCATCCAGTCCAGCACTTCACTTGATGTACTCTGCATATAAGTTAAATAAGTTGGGTGACAATATACAGCCTTGATATGCTCCTTTTCCATCTGGCACCAGTCTGTTCCATGTCTGGTTCTAACTGTTGTTGCTTCTGGACCTGTATACAGAATTCTCAGGAGGCAGGTTAGGTGGTCTGGTATTCCCATCACCTGAAGAATTTTCCAATCCACACAAACACTTTAGCATAGTCAATGAAGCAGAGTAGATGTTTTCAGGGAATTCTCTTGTTTTTTCTGTGATATAATGGATGTTGGCAATTTGATCTCTGGTTCCTTTTTGATCTCTCTCTTTTTTAAATCTAGCTTGATCATCGGAAAGTTCTCAGTTCATGTACTGTTGAAGCCTAGCTTGGAGAATTTTAAACATTACTTGGCTAGCATGTGAAATGAGTAAAAGTGTATGAAATGAGTGTAATTGTGCAGTAGTTTGAACTTTCTCTGGCATTGCCTTTTTGGAAATTGGAATGAAAACTGACATTTTTCAGTCCTGTGGCCACTGCTGAGTTTTCCAAATTTGTTGGCATATTCAGTGCATTTTAAGAGTATCATCTTTTAGGATTTGAAATAGCCCAGCTGGAATTCCATCATCTCCACTAGCTTTGTTCATAGTGATGCTTCCTAACTCCCACTCGACTTCACACTCCAGGATATCTGTCTCTAGGTGAAGGATCACACCATTGCGGTTATCTGGGTCATTAAGATTTTTTTGTATATATCTTCTGTGTATTCTTGCCACCTCTTCTTAATATTTTCTGCTTCTGTTAGGTCCAAACATTTCTGGTTTTTGTCCTTTATTGTCCCCATCTTTGCATGAAACATTCCCTTGGTATCTCTGATTTTCCTGAATAGATCTCTAGTCTTTCCTGTTCTATTGTTTTCCTCTATTTCTTTGCGTTGATCACTTCAGAAGGCATTCTTCTCTGTCCTTGCTCTTTTTTGGAACTCTGCTTTCAGATGGATATATCTTTCCTTTTCTCTTTTGCCTTTCACTTCTCTTCTTTTCTCAGCTATTTGTAAGGCCTCCTCAGACAACCATTTTGCCTTTCTTTTTCTTGGGGATGGACTTGGTCGCTGACTCCTATACAGTGTCATGAACCTCTGTCTGTAGTTCTTCAGTCACTCTATCAGGTCTAATCCCTTGAATCTATTTGTCACTTTCACTGTATAATTGTAAGAGATTTGATTTAGGTCATATCTGAATGGTCTAGTGGTTTTTCCTACTTTCTTCAATTTCACTCTGAATTTGGCAATAAGAAGTTCATGAACTGAGCCATAGTCAGCTCCTGGTCTAGCGTTTTCGGACTGTATAGCGCTTCTCCATCTTCAGCTACAAAGAATATAATCAATCTGATTTTGGTGTTGACGATCTAGTGTGATGTCCGTGTGTAGAGGTGTCTCTTGTGTTGTTTGAAGAGGGTGTTTGCTATGGCCCGTGGGTTCTCTTAGCAAAACTCTGTTCATCTTTGCCCTACTTCATTCTGTATTCCAAGGCCAACTTGCCTGTTATTCCAGATATCTCTTGAACTCCTACTTTTGGATTCCAGCCCCCTATGATGAAAAGGTCATCTTTTTTTGGTGTTAGTTCTAGAAGGTCTTGTAGGTCCTCATAGAACTGTTCTCTTTCACTTTCTTTGGCATTAGCAGTTGGGGCATAGACTTGGATTATGGTGATATTGAATGGTTTGCCTTGGAAATGAACAGAAATTATTCTGTCGTTTCTGAGATTGCAACCAAGTATTGCATTTTTTACTCTTTTTTAACTATGAGGGCTATTCCACTTCTTCTAAGGGATACTTGCCCATAATAGTACTAATATAATTTATGAACTATTTTTGGCTATTTTAGTTAGGGAAATATTCTGCATCATTCTAACCACTGTGGTGGTGGAGAAGATTCTTGAGAGTCCCTTGTACTTCAAGGAGATCCAACCAGTCCATCCTAAAGGAAATCAATCCTGGGTGTTCATTGGAAAGACTGATGTTGAAGCTGAAACTCCAATATTTTGGCCACCTGATGCAAATAGCTGACTCATCTGAAAAGACCCTGATGCTGGGAAAGATTGAAGGCAGGAGGAGAAGGGGACGACAGAGGATGAGATGGTTAGATGGTATCACAGACTCAATGGACATGAGTTTGGGTAAATTCCAGGAGTTGGTGATGGACAGGGAGGCCTGGAGTGCTGCGATTCATGGGGTCACAAAGAGTCAGACATGACAGAGTGACTGAACTGAACTGACTCTAACCACTATCATGTTCAGAATATCTAATACATCACAGGAGTTTAAAGATAATTTTTTGAATTCTAATTGCTTAACTTCATGTGTACACTGAACATAGTCATGATAAACTGATCTCTTCTAAAAAACCTAATACATAAAGAAATGCATTGAGCTTTTAGTAATTCTCAATAGGTATAGACAGACTCTACCAAGTACTCTTAATGCTGTTATTTTCATTAACAGAAGTCAATCTACAAAACTTTCAATTGTTTACTAGTTGACCCACTCTTTCAAGTGCTGCCATTATTCTTGGGATGTAAGAGAAGAATCTATCATTAAATCTATGATGGGATTATGATTATAGATAAATTCAGTAATTAAAGACTGCTGTTCATGAAACACAGTATGAGCACTCCTGGATCTGAAATATCTGACTGGGGTTATATCACATATCTATGAGTTATCACTAATAAATTTATATTAGAACCCAGCCAAAAAATAACTATAAACCTCCAATGGGAAAGAATGTTACAATATAGTTCAGGGTTGTTGTTTTTTTTTTTTTTTTTTTTTTTTTTGTTTTNTGCTGTTCATGAAACACAGTATGAGCACTCCTGGATCTGAAATATCTGACTGGGGTTATATCACATATCTATGAGTTATCACTAATAAATTTATATTAGAACCCAGCCAAAAAATAACTATAAACCTCCAATGGGAAACAATGTTACAATATAGTTCAGGGTTGTTGTTTTTTTTTTTTTTTGGTATCCATGGCAATTATCATCTAGGCATCCTGAACTGCTAAAATTAAAAGTAAAACTGCTTATCTAGGTAGATGGCCTATAGATTTTTATCAAATTATTTTAGAGAACTTTAATCCAAAAAGAAGAATATATTTATTATATATACACACACACACATACACACATTCTCTCTTTCTCCCCATCCCCATCTCTTTCCTTCTGTCTCTCCTTTTCTCTTTGAATAAATTGAAGACCAGAGAGGTAAGTGAACTGGCCTCTAAATGCAATTTTCCTTGTCACACAGTTAAACAGAACTGGGGCCAGAACTGTCTTCTGGTTTTCCTGTCCAATTTCATTTCCATTATACTCATGGTCTTTTCTCCCTTATCAATATTTTGAAAGCATGAGTCTTACATTATGTTATGCAACCTATTAGTGACTGCAGCCATGAAATGAAAAGACGCTTACTCCTTGGAAGAAAAGTTATGACCAACCTAGATAGCATATTGAAAAGCAGAGACATTACTTT
Source organism: Connochaetes taurinus (assembly GCA_006408615.1). Classification (NCBI taxonomy): domain Eukaryota; kingdom Metazoa; phylum Chordata; class Mammalia; order Artiodactyla; family Bovidae; genus Connochaetes; species Connochaetes taurinus. The sequence goes on from SJXO01002257.1 coordinate 251,343, forward strand.
GCCGACTAAGGTCTGTCTAGTCAAGGCTATGGTTTTCCCAGTGGTCATGTATGGATGTGAGAGTTGGATTGTGAAGAAAGCTGAGCACCGAAGAATTGATGCTTTTGAACTGTGGTGTTGGAGAAGACTCTTGAGAGTCCCTTGGACTGCAAGGAGATCCAACCAGTCCATTCTGAAGGAGATCAGCCCTGGGATTTCTTTGAAGGAATGATGCTAAAGCTGAAACTCCAGTACTTTGGCCACCTCATGCAAAGAGTTGACTCATTGGAAAAGACTCTGAGGCTGGGAGGGATTGGGGGCAGGAGGAGAAGGGGATGACCAAGGATGAGATGGCTGGATGGCATCACGGACTCGATGGACGTGAGTCTGAGTGAACTCCAGGAGTTGGTGATGGACAGGGAGGCCTGGCGTGCTGCAATTCATAGGGTTGCAAAGAGTCGGACACGACTGAGTGACTGAACTGAACTGACTGCATTATCAAACATGTATTATTAAACAAATCAAGTCCAGGAAGTTATATCCTCTTTGGTACCTATATATAAATTGTATCATTTTGCTTAGTTAGGATCTGAACAAACTAAGATTCTTTTTTTCTCTGACTCCAAGGTAGAATTCTTAGAGATAAGAATATCCTTCCCACTTATTTGATTGGATGTCTGACAGGCTTTGGTAATTGAAACTAATTGAATCATTAACCTACATATATCAAAAAATGCTTTAATGATAGGTCTATTAGAACTTGATGAATAGTCATTAGACGTCAACCTTATGCTTCTTACTCTTAAACAGCTGTCTTCAAGTAAATAGTAGGTTCAAGTTTGGGAAATATTATTCCTCCATGTCTTTACAAATTCCCAACATATAATTATTTATCACAATATTATATTCCTTCATTGTTTGTAATTTATTGTACAAGCCACATTGCATCAGGACTTTGAAATTATTAATTCATTCAAATTATCAATTAATTTTAAATAGCATTACTTTCCAAAATATTTTTATCATTCCAATGCATTTTACATTATACTTGCTTCCTGAAAACTGAAGTTTTTAAGCATACAACTATGTGGAATTTAGATCATTGCCCCTCCTTTAGATACATTGTTTTTTTCCAAAATTATGTAGCACTGACAAAAGTCACATAAGCTTCAATATAATTGGAATTATATTCTTAGAATGGAGGAGTTGGACAGAGAAATATGTATTTGGGGCCTTATTATACTTTTAATTTCTGATATCTTTTGTAGATTGTTTTGCAAAGTTATTTTTTAAATGTGCAGCATTTTCACAAAATTATAATTCAGAGACTCTGCTTGCATATTATGCTACTATTTCATAACATAAATGGGAGACAAGAACAGAAAGGGAGCCAAGAACAAAACAAATGAAAAAGAAGCCTTAGAAATTTCAGCATGGTAAATAGTTCATATCATGGCAGATTACATTAGCAAATATTTAAGTTACATTGAAGAAACATAATTTTCTCAAGATCTACTCTTTCAGAAATTTTAAAGTAAATAAAATTGCAAGTAGTAAAATTTCAGTGTTATCAACTATAGTTCTCACCACACACATGAAAAAAAAGTAAGCATGTGTGGTGATAGATAAGCTAGCTTGATTAGGGGCATCATTTCACCATGTGTATCTATTCAAACTATCACTTTGTACACATTAAATATATAAAACATCTATTTCTGCTTTATTGACGATGTCAAAGCCTTTGACTGTGTGGATCACAATAAACTGTGGAAAATTCTGAAAGAGATGGGCATACCAGGCCACTTGACCTGCCTCTTGAGAAATCTGTAGGCAGGTCAGGAAGCAACAGTTAGAACTGGACATGGAACAACAGACTGGTTCCAAATAAGAAACGGAATACGTCAAGGCTGTATATTGTTACCCTGCTTATTTAACTTATATGCAGAGTACATCATGAGAAATGCTGGGCTGGAAGAAGCACAAGCTGGAATCAAGATTGCCAAGAGAAATATCAATAATCTCAGATATGCAGATGACACCACCCTTATGGAAGAAAGTGAAGAGGAACTCAAAAGCCTCTTGATGAAAGTGAAAGAGGAGAGTGAAACAGTTGGCTTAAACCTCAACATTCAGAAAACGAAGATCATGGCATCTGGTCCCATCACTTCATGGGAAATAGATGGGGGAAACAGTGGAAACAGTGTCAGACTTTATTTTTGGGGGCTCCAAAATCACTGCAGATGGTGACTGCAGCCATGAAATTAAAAGACGCTTACTCCCTGGAAGAAAAGTTATGACCAACCTAGATAGCATATTCAAAAGCAGAGACATTACTTTGCCAACAAAGGTCTGTCTAGTCAAGGCTATGCTATTTCCAGTGGTCATGTAAGGATGTGAGAGGTGGACTGTGTAAAGGCTGAGCGCCAAAGAATTGATGCTTTTGAACTGTGGTATTGGAGAAGACTCTTGAGAGTCCCCTGGACTGCAAGGAGATCCAACCAGTCCATTCTGAAGGAGATCAGTCCTGGGTGTTCTTTGGAAGGAATGATGCTAAAGCTGAAACTCCAATACTTTGGCCACCTCACGGAAGAGTTGACTCATTGGGAAAAACTCATGCTGGAGGGATTGGGGGCAGGAGAAGGGAACAACAGAGGATGAGATGGCTGGATGGCATTACTGACTCGATGGATGTGAGTTTGAGTGAACTCCAGAAGTTGGTGATGGACAGGGAGGCCTGGTGTGCTGCAGTTCACGGGGTCACAAAGAGCTGGACACAACTGAGCAACTGAACTGAACTGATGTTGCCTACATGGATATTTACAAGTATGTTACATCTCTTGTTGGATTGATCCCTTTATTATTAAAACACTTCAACATTTCTTTTAAGGCTATTTTAGCAGTGATGAACTCCAGCTTTTGCTTGTCTGGGAAACTCTCTCTCCTTCAATTCTGAATGATAACCTTGCTGGGTAGAGTGTTCTTGGTTGTAAGTTTTTCCATTTCAGTAGTTTGACTATATTCTGCCAGTCATTTGGGGACAATAAGTTTTCTGTTGGAAATACATATTTTTCTCTTGCTGCTTTTAAGGTTCACTTTTTGCCATTAACTCTTAACATTTTAATTATAATGTCCTTTAGTGTGGGTCTCTTTCAGTTTGTCATTGGGACTCTCCATGATACCTAGACTTGGATGTCAGTTTCCTTCACCAGATTAGGAAAGTTTTCAGCCATTGTTTATTTTTTTATTTAAATTGATTTATTTTAATTGGAGGCTAATTACTTTACAATATTATATTGGTTTTGCCGTACATCGGTTTTCTGCCTCTTTCTCTCTCTCTCTCTATTCTTCCAGGACCTCTGTAATATAAGTGTTAGTACACCTGATGTTGTCCCAGAGGTCTTTCAAACTATCCTAATTATTTTTTATTCTTTTCTTTTTGGGGGTATACCAACTGGGTGATTTCCACTACACTGTTTTCCAGATCACTGCTCTGATTTTCTGCATGCTTTGATCTACTGTTGATTCCCTCTAGTGTATTTTTCATTTCAGTTATTGTATTCTTCACTTTTGATTTTTACAAATATTTTCTACCTCTTGCTGATACTCTAAGTTCATCTATTCCTCTCTCAAGTTCACTAAACATTTTTATGACTTTTACTTTGAACACTTATGTTGAAAATTGCTTATCTTCATTTTGTTCAGCCCTTTTTCTGAGTTTTGTCTTGATTTTTCATCTGTAAAGTATTCCTTTGTCTCCTAATTTTGCCTAAATCTCTTTTTTGCTTCTCTGTATTAGGTAAATCAGCTATATTTCTCAGTATTGAAAAACAAGGCCTTAAGTAGAAGATGTTTTGTGAGGCTCAGCTGCATAAAACTCCCTGGCCTCCAGCACCAGGGGTATGTCCTCTGTGGGCCATGTCAACCTTGCTGTTACGACTGGACCTTGGTTGCTGCAGATGTGCCAGTGTGTAGGGTCAATCAGTGAGTTCCCTTCTCCCGGGCACTTTTTAAGCGGCCCCCTTTGCACGGGGACTTAGAGTGCGTGAGTCTGTGCATTCAGTGAAAGAACCTCCGTTTCCTATGGCCCTCTGGTCCTCCTGACATAGGCCCTGCTGCTTTTCAAAGCCAGAAGTTATGGGTGCTCGTCTCCTCAGACTGGAGAGCCTGAGGTTGGGCCGAGACCTCTTGCTCTTCAGGGGGAACCTCTGCAGTTGTAATATCCTTCCTATTCTGTGGGTCATCACTTAACGAATGTGGCCTCTGAATAGATCATGTCTCTCCGTCTCTTGCCAGTCTTGATGTAGCCTTTCTTTATATCCTTAGTCAGAGAAAATCTTTTCTGCTAGTCTTCAGGTAATTCTCAAAGATAGTTGTATATGTAATTATAGTTTTGGTGTGTCCATCGGAGGAGGTGCGCTCTGGATCTTCTTATTCTGCTGTCTTGATCCCTAATTAAGTGTATTTTTTAAGGCACAAATTCTTCAAAGGGTCACTTAATTACATATTTTTTTAAATAAAGCACTTAAATCATCCATTTTAATTTTCATTATCTGCATATTTATAAGATAATTATACACTTACCCTGATTTGTTTTTATCATTAAATCAAAATATTCAATTAAAGCACTGGTTAAATATTCATGATGAAGAATTAGGTTACACACATCATCTTTAACTATTATTACAAATTGTCTTTGTTAATAAAGCCAATTAAGCTAGCCCAGTGAAACCCAGATAAGAGAAATTTATCTAAATTCAATTATATACAATATTTAATGGTCTGTTTATTATGCTAAGTATTAAGCTAAATCATGTCCAGTGTAAATGAATCATTATTAGAAAAAGTCAGAGTCATCATTTTAGCAAAGAAAAATATTTTCATATACATTTTATACTAATGTAATCATTTGAGCAAGAACATAGGTTTATTATATAACTACCATCATATCTATTGATACCAGACACAAAACGAAGGGCTGTGACTACAGCAAGTTCTTTTCAATCATAACTCCAGAAGAAAATCAGTGTTTGACCTTGAACAAGACTGATGTTCTGTTGACTCAACTTCCTTATATACAAATAGATGTCTGTTCTACCTACCTTACATATGAGATGCTTTTAAATAACAGTTCAGTTTTAATCAGGATACTTGACTGGAAAGGAAATACTTACTGCCAGAAAATCTTTTTCTAGTATTGTGTTCAGAAGAGGCAGTTCTCTTCTGAATCAATATGCTCTTTCTTTTTTTTGTTGTTCAGAATTTGGATACAAATATTCACACTTTGCATTAAATACTTTTTCGGGTTATATACTTATTTTGCCTCTCACCTGCCTGCCAGCTCACACTTAGATCAACACCTAGCAGCAGCAGGGTGGCAAATGTAACCACACTGGGTAACAAAAAGACCAACCAATCCGATTGTTGGATTAAACTTTATCCTCATAATACATGAATTTTAGTATTCACTTAAGGGGTGGATGGAAAATAATTTCTCTTTACTCATACACTTTAACTCAGTTTGTGAAGTAGATTAAAATGTTATTTCCTGTCAAAGGGAATTAAGACACAAAAATGAAGTATGTGCTGGACTATCCCTTTCTAGCTCCCATTTTCTAGGTAAGCAGATGCTCTCAAAAAAATAATAGACCTCAGAGTTAATATCCAATTGTTGGATTAAACTTTATCCTCATAATACATGAATTTTAGTATTCACTTAAGGGGTGGATGGAAAATAATTTCTCTTTACTCATACACTTTAACTCAGTTTGTGAAGTAGATTAAAATGTTATTTCCTGTCAAAGGGAATTAAGACACAAAAATGAAGTATGTGCTGGACTATCCCTTTCTAGCTCCCATTTTCTAGGTAAGCAGATGCTCTCAAAAAAATAATAGACCTCAGAGTTAATAACATTCTCCTTTACTGATTTTTCCTAACTATTAATATTCACAACTTTTCAAAAGTAGCTACTTAACATACCCCTCAAATAAATTAGACCTTCAGCTATATATTTATTCTGCATGTATGAAATTACCTGAGAATCCAACAGAATGTCCTGGATCTCTGATCATTTTCCTTGTGTACAGAATATATGCAAAACTTCATTCAGTATTTTGTATTCACTTTTTCATCAAATTTACAAAATAACTCTATGATTTAACAGTTCTTATTCTATACCCAATATCTAGATGAGAGTCATAGACAATATGAAACCTAGCCTAGGTTAAAGAGCTAGTCAGTATTAGGGTTGGAATGTAAATTTCACATAAACATGATTTTAAACATTATATAGTTCATATTACTTTAAAAGACCCAGCGATACATACTGAAATTATTTCATTGCAAACAAGTAACACACTAAAATATAAGTTTTACAAGTGCATAATATTTGATTCCATGGATACACACACATTCATTTCATCATCCTAGTACTGTAGAATACCTCTCAAGCTGGTTTATATCTTTCCTTATCATGAATGATACTGTCATTCTTGAACTTAAATTATTGCCCACACCTTAATAATAACTTTATAGAAGAGGATATACTTTATTGAAGGTATGTACTCATTTGAAATTTTAACTTACACACACACAGAATCATATTTACCTGCAGTGAAAAATCACATCACCAAGCATTATAGCATAAAATCTATTTTCCCATGTTCTTTCCATGTCTGCATATTGTACGTGTTTCTGTATAATAAACTTAATTATAATGTGTGTATATATGTTGAATGTTATATATATATAAAACATATATATTTGCTATATGTGTATATACACATATATATGTATTTGTGTGTATATATGGAGGCAGCACAGAGATAGAGAGGTTATATATTTATGCAATAAATATTTTTTCAGGATAGTGAAAAATATATTGTACAAGTGTTTTTCCATCAGATACTACATGGTAGCTCTCAGTGTAGTTGAAGAGGGAACATTATATTTTAGAGTTGTATACAAAATGAGTTCATATGCTAGAGTATGAATAAGATACCCATACATATGGCAACAAGAAGAAAACTTAGAAATAAGTAAGAAATACCTTTTCATCTCAGTTAAGTGTACTAAATGTCTAAATTTGCCCTTATGTAGGCTTCCCTGGTGGCTCAGATGGTAAAGAATAAGCCTGCAATGTGGGAGACCTCGGTTTGATCCCTGATTTGGGATGATCCCCTGCAAAAGGGAAAAGCTACCCACTCCAGTATTCTGGCCTGAAGAATTCCATGGACAGAGAAACTTGGAAGGCTACAATTTATGAGTTTGCAAAGAGTCAGACAGGACTAAGCAACTTTCGCTTTCACTTTTCTGCCAAAAGAAGCAGACCTGTATGTATTCAATGGTTACCTTGTTCTCTAGCTTTCTTTTGGGCTTGGCCAATGAGGAATATCAGGAGACAAAATGAAGGAATCAGCACAATTATATGTGTTCCTCCAGCTCTCTCACAGTGATACTGGCTTGGGTGGCTGAATTCTTCAACTAAATTTTACATCATTCTTTCATGTGGCCTTCTCACTAGGACTTTCACATTTTAGTTTCCAGAAGCTACTTGCTCTACTCAGGCTTAATAGTTACACACCTATTCAAAATCTCTATTTCATATTGGGTTAATATTGGTAGTTTATAATTTTCAAGCAGTTGGTCTACTTCATCTAAGTTGTCAAAGAAAGGGAAAAGTCCATGGGAAAGGAACAGAGAGAATCATAGTTGCTTTAATCATAGTCGCTTTTCATAGATGATTTAAATGTTTGTGTCCCTTCATAATTCATACGTTGGAATTCTAATCTCCAGTGTGATGGTATTAGGAGTTGGGGCCTTTGAGATGTTTAGATCAGGAGGGCAGAGCCTTAGTGAATGGGATTAGTGACCCTATAAATGAGTCTCTAGAAAGAGCTCTCATTTCTTCCATCATGTGCAGCTACAGTGAAAAGACATTTGTCTGTGAACCAGAAAACAGATTCTCATCAGACAATGAAACTGCTAGTGCCTTGATCTTGGATTTGCCAGACTGCCCCTATACTATTTCTGATAATAGAATCTGTGTGTCTTTTTCCTTCCGTCTCTCCTCTGTCCTGCTTTGAGGGGTAGATCAATTTCATTGATCTTTTCAAAGAACAAGTTCTTCATTTCAAAAGTTCTCTCTATAGTTTTGCAGTTTTAAATTTCACTCATTTCTATTCTTATCTGTTATTTCTCTTTGCCTTGGGTTTATTTTTCTCTTCTCTCTCTTAACGTGGAAAGCTAGGTTTTCGATCTGAGAATTTTCCTCTTTCCTAATGTGAGCATCAGTTCAGTTCAGTTCAGTTCAGTCACTCAGTCGTGATTGGAGTTTCAGCTTCAACATCAGTCCCTCCAATGAACACCCAGGACTGATTTCTTTTAGGATGGACTGGTTGGATCTCTTTGCAGTCCAAGGGACTCTCAAGAGTTTTCTCCAACACCACAGTTCAAAATCATCAATTCTTCGGCACTCAAGTTTCTTTATAGTCCAATTCTCACATCCATACATGACCACTGGAAAAATCATAGCCTTGGCTAGACGGACCTTTGTTGACAAAGTAATGTCTCTGCTTTTCAATATGCTGTCTAGGTTACTTCCCTTCCAAGGAGCAAGCGTAAATTTGCACTTAATTGAGTTCCAGGTATTTTCTGATTTCCCTTGAGACTTCTTTTTTGATCCACCCATTATTTAGAAGTGTGTTCAGTTTCTACCAATTTGGAAGTTTTCCTGTTATCTTTCCTACTGATTTCTAGTATGATTACACAGGTTGAAGAACACATTGTGTTTGATTTTAGTTCTTTGCATTTAAGGAGTTTTGTTTTATATTCAGGATATGATATATCTTGGTATACATTCTGTGATCACTTGAAGAAATGTATTCCTGTGTTGTTGGTTGGAGTGTTCAGTAAGGACTCTGTTGGTTTCACGGTATTCTCTACTTTTATACCCTTGTTGGTTTTCTAATTATTATATGTTTCATTGTGAAAGAGGTGTTAAAGTCTCCATCTATAACTGTGGATTTGTTTATTCTTCAATCCCATCAGTTTCCACATCACATATTTTGCATTTCTGTTTTTTGGTACTCACACATTTAGGATTGCTATCTTCTCAGTGTGTTATCTATGTGCAATGTCCCACAGTGACTTTGGTTACTCTATTTAATAAATATAAAGCCACTAATACATTTTAAAATTATATTTTTTCATGAAACATATTTTTCATCCCTTTGTTTTCAGTCTGCCTATGTTGTTATACTTAAAATGAGTTTTTTTTTCTTAATAGACAGTAGATAGGTCACAATTTTTCATTCACTTTGCCAATGTCTTCTAATCAGTGCATTTTAACCATATGTTCTAATCTAATTCATGATACTTTAGGGGTTAAATATGTCAATTTAATTTTTTTTCCTCTTGGTTCCCTTCAGTTCTTCAAATTTTAATGAGGCTTCTTTTATGGCCCAGGATATTTTAAGCCACAAAAATCCAGCTCACTGAATCTTCCTCTAATCTCTATCCTGCTACTGAGCATATGCCCTGAGCTTTTCATGTCTATTTTATTTTCCTGCCTTTTGTGGAAGAACGTTTTTAGAATTTCATTTTGATTTATTTATAGTGTTTTGAGTGTATCTGTATAGCTTTATAGAGATTACCCTAGGTATTACTATATACATAGAGTAATGTGTATCTATATACAATGTACTAGTGTCATCATTTTACCAGTTCTCAGTTCAGTTGAGTTGCTCAGTCATGCTTGGCTCTTTGCGACCCCATGGACTGAAGCACGCCAGGCATACCTGTCCACCACCAACTCCTGGAGCTTACTCAAGCTCATGTCTATCACGTCAGAGATGCCATCCAACCATCTTATCCTCTATCGTCCCCTTCTCTTCCTTCCTTCAATTTTTCCCAGCAACGGGGTCTTTTCGAATGAGTCTGTTCTTTGCATCAGGTGCCAAAGTATTGGAGTTTCAGCTTCAGCATCAGTCCTTCCAATTAATATTCAGGACTGATATCCTTTAGGATGGACTGGTAGGATCTGCTTGCAGTCCAAGGGACTCTCAAGAGTCTTCTCCAACACCACAGTTCAAAAGCATCAATTCTTCGGTGCTCAGCTTTCTTTATCGTCCAACTCTCACATCCATACAAGACTATTGGAAAAACCATAGCTTTGACTAGACGGACCTTTGGTAAAGTAAAAAAAAAGTTGACAAATTAATGCCTCTGCTTTTTAACATGCTGTCTAGGTTGGTCATAGCTTTTCTTTGAAGTAACAAGCATCTTTTAATTTCATGGCTGCAGTCACTATCTCAGTGATTTTGGAGCCCAAAAGAGTAAATTCTTTCACTGTTTCCATTCTCCTCCCATCTATTTGCCATGAAGTGATGGGACCAGATGCCATGATCTTAGCTTTCCAAATGTTGAGTTTTAAACCAACTTTTTCACTCTCCTATTTCACTTTCATCAAGAGGCTCTTCAGTTCTTAATTGTTTTCTGCCATAAGGGTGGTGTCATCTGCATATCTGAGGTTATTGATAATTCTTCCAGCAATCTTGATTCCAGCTTGTGCTTCATCCAGTCCAGAGTTTTGCATGATGTACTCTGCATATAAGTTAAATAAACAGGGTGACACTACAGAGCTTTTACATACTCCTTTCCCAATTTGGAACCAGTCTGTTTTTCCATGTTCAGTTCTAACTGTTGCTTACTGACCTGTATACAGGTTTCTTAAGAGGAAGGTCAGGTGGTCTGGTATTTCCATCTCTTGAAGAATTTTCCACAATTTGTTGTGATCCACACAATCAAAGACTTTGGCATAGTCAATAAAGCAAAAGTAGATTTTTTTTCTGGAACTCTCTTGCTTTTTCAATGATCCAGCAGAAGTTGGCAATTTGATCTGTGGTTTCTCTGCTTTTTCTAAATCCAGCTTGAACATTTGGAATTTCATGGTTCACAAACTGTTGAAGCCTTGCCTGGAGAATTTTGAGCATTACTTTGCTAGCCAGTGAAATGGATACAATTGTGTGGTAGTTTGACATTCTTTGGCATTGCCCTTCTTTGGAATTGGAATGAAAAACGATCTTTTCTGGTACTGTGGCTACTGCTGAGCTTTCCAGATTTGCTGGCATATTGAGTGTAGCACTTTCACAGCATCATCTTTTAGGATTTGAAATAGCTCAGCTGGAATTTCATCACCTCCACTAGCTTTGTTCATAGTGATGCTTCCTAAGGCCCACTTGACTTTTGCATTCCAGGATATCTGGCTTTAGGTGAGTGATCACACCATTGTGGTTATCTGTGTCATGAAGATATTTCTGTGTATTCTTGCCACTTCTTAATATCTTCTGCTTCTGTTGGGAAAAGTCCCAGCATCAGAGACTTTTCCATTGGGTCAGCTCTTGCCATTAGGTGGTCAAAGTATTGGATGTTCAGCCTCAGATTCAGTCCATCCAGTGAACATTCAGGATTGATTTTCTTTAGGATTGACTCTTTTGATCTCCTTGCAGACCAAGGAACTTTCAAGAGTCTTATACAATACCACAATTCAAAAGGATCAATTGTTTGGTGCCTAGCCTTCTTTTTCTTCTTCAGTAAAATCAGAGATATCAAGGTAATATTTCATGCAAAGATGGGTATAATAAAGGACAGAAATGTTATGCATTTAACAGAAGCAGAAAGATATTAAGAGAAGGTGGCAAGAATACAAAGAAGATCTTCAAAATACAATACAAAAAAGATCTTCATGACCCAGATAAACGATTACACCATGACAATGGTGTGATCACTCACCTAGAGCCAGACATCCTGGAATGCAGAGTCAAGTGGGCCTTAGGAAGCATCTGTACCAACAAAGCTAGTGGAAGTGATGGAATTTCAGTTGAGATATTTCAAATCCTGAAAGATAATGCTGTGAAACTCCTGCACTCAATATGCCAGCAAATTTGGAAAACTCAGCAGGGGCCATGTGACTGGAAAAGGTCAGTTTTTATTCTAATCCCAAAGAAAGACAATGGAAAACAATATTCAAACTGCCACACAAATGCACTCATCTCACATTCTAGCAAAATAACGCTCAAAATACTCCAACTCAGGCTTCAACAGTATGTGAATCGTGAACTTCCAGGCATTTATGCTGGTTTTAGAAAAGGCAGAGGAACCAGAAATCTAATTGCCAACATACTTGGATCATAGGAAAAGCAAGAGAGTTGCAGAAAAACATCTACTTCTGCTTTATTGACTACACCAAAGCCTTTCACTCTATGGATAACAACAAACTGTGGAAAGTTCTTAAAGAGATGTGAACACCAGTCTAACTTACTTACCTCCTGAGGAATCTGTATGCAGGTCAAGAAGCAACAGTTAGAACCAGACCTGGAAAAACAGACTGATTCCAAATTGGGAAAGGAGTATGTCAAGGCTGTTTATTGTCACCTTGCTTATTTAACTTATATGCAGAATACATCTTGCAAAATGCTGGGCTGGATGAAGCACAAACTAGAATCAAATTGCTTGGAGAAATATCAATAACCTCAGATATGCAGATGATACCACCTTATGGACAAAAGTAAAGAGTTACTAATAAGCCTCTTGATGAAAGTGAAAGAAGAGTGGGAAAAAGCTGCTTAAAACTGAACATTCCAAAAACTAAGATCAAGGTATCCAGTCCCGTCACTCAATGGCAAATAGATGGAGAAACAATGGAAACAGAAAAAGACTTAATTTTCTTGGGCTCCAAAATCACTGTAGATGGTGACTACAGCCATGAAATTAAAAGACGCTTGTTTCTTAGAAGAAAAGCTATGACCAACCTAGACAGGATATTAAAAAGCAGAAACATTTTGCCAACAATGTTCCGTCTCATCAAAGCTTTGGTTTTTCCAGTAGAATGTATGAATGTGAGAGTTGGACTATAAAGAAAGCTCATTGCTGAAAAATTGATGCTTTCAAACTGTGGTGCTGAAAAAGACTCCTGAGAGTCTTTTTGACAGTCCAGAGTTCAAACCAGTCAATCCTAAAGTTCCATCCTAAAGGAGATCAGTCCTGAATATTCACTGGAAGGACTGATGCTGAAGTTGAAACTCCAATACTTTGGCCACCTGATGTGAGGAATTGACTCATTGGAAAAGACCCTGATGCTGGGTGAGATTAAAGGCAGGAGGAGAAGAGCACAACAGAAGATGAGATGGTTGGATGTCATCACCGACTCGATGGACATTAGTTTGAGCAAGCTCCAGGAGTTGGTGGTAGACAGAATAGCCTGGCATGCTGCAGGTCCATTGGCCCACAAACAGCTGGACACAACTGAACGACTGAACTGACTGACAGCCTTCTTTATGGTCCAACTCTCACATCCACACATAACTCTTGGCAAAACAGTTTTGACTATATGGTCTCTTGTCAGCAAAGTAATGTCTCTGCTTTTTAATATACTATCTAGTTTTGCCATAGCTTTTTTCCCAAGGAGCATGCGTCTTTTAATTTTATGGCTGCAGTCACCATCTGCAGTGATTTTGGACCCCAAGGAAGTAAAGTCTGTCACTGTTTCAATTGTTTCCCCATGTATTTGCCATGAAGTAATGGGGCCAGGTGCCTTGATCTTAGTTTCTGAGTACTGAGTGTTAAACCAGGTTTTTCAGTCTCCTGTTTTACCTTCATCAAGAGACTCTTCAATTCCTCTTTGCTTTTCGCTATAAGGGTAGTATCATCTGCATATCTGAGGTTATTGATTTCTCCCAGCAATCTTGATTCCAGCTTGAGTTTCTTCCAGCCCAGCGTTTCTCATGAGGTACTCTGCACATAAGTTAAATAAGCAGGGTAACAATATACAGCCTTGATGTACTCCTTTCCCAATTTTGAAGCAGTCTGTTATTCCATTTGGGTTCTAACTGTTGCTTGTTGACTTGCATACAGTCAGGTATGTTCATCCACCGTAGGGTCTCAATGTCACTGTTGCATGGAAAAAGGTACTCTGACTTCCCACATGGTCTCTTCTGGCACTGTTGAGGGATGTCTCAATATTAGTAGCTCATATGGCTTCTCTTCACTTTCTATGACCTCCACTATCACTACTTGGTACTACTACGTGGGATCCCTCTGGGGACTAGGATCCCCACAAATTCTCCAGAGACAACATATGGTAATGACATCATAACTGCATGACTGAAACTCTAGCTCTGTGCTTGCGCTTCTTTTTACCTGCATTATGGAGTTGTTGGACATGTTGTTACAGTCTCACAAGGTACAAATCTAGGCTTCCCATTTTTCTTTGCATGGTATGAATGGGGGCGGTAGGACAGTGTTTTCTGTGGTGTCGAACTGAAGTAGGGCTCTTTGCATCTAAAAGTTTCTGTCTTGCTAGCTTGACGCTTTCCTGATCCCTTTGCTAAAAAGAGCAGGCTTTTGGCAGAGAGGTTGTCTGGACTCACTGGTATTTATAGATTGTCAGCTTCTTCCAAGTTAAGTCTTAAATATATGAGGCCAGAAAAAAAATAAAGTTCAATAACTCTGTACTGCGTTGTTCCTCAGGTTTCCAAACCAGTCCATGTGTCTCTTCCCTCAAAAGTCGTATGCCGTTTTTAATAGGTAATATCCAAGTGTTTCAGTTGTGCTTACCATGAGGTATAGGGGAGACTTGAAGAAACCTATCTGGACATATTTCAAGCATTACATAATTCTATTCTTGAAAATATTTTATATTAGTTGCAAGTCTCTTCAATCATCAAACCCAGAAAAATAGAAACAAAATATTCTATCTTGTATAACAAATCTTCAAAGATTGAAAGTGAAAAGTGAAAGTGGCTCTGCTGCTGCTGCTGCTAAGTCGCTTCAGTTGTGTCCGACTCTGTGCGACCCCACAGACGGCAGCCCACCAGGCTCCCCTGTCCCTGGGAATCTCCATGAGATTTTCCAGGCAAGAGAACTGGAGTGGGTTGCCATTGAAAGTGGCTCAGTCTTGTCCAACTCTTTGCAACCCCGTGGACTATAGAGTCCGTGGCCAGGATACTGGAGTGGGTAGCCTTTCCCTTCTCCATGGGATCTTCCCAACCTGGGGATCAGACCCAGGTCTCCCTCATTGCAGGTGGATTCTTTACCAGTTGAGCCACCAGGGAAGTCCAAGAATAATAGAGTGGTTAGCCTATCCCTTCTCCAGCAGATCTTCCTGACCTAGGAATTGAACCAGGGTGTCCTGCATTGCAGGCGAATTCTTTACCAGTTGAGCTAACAGGGAAGCCCAAAGATTGAGCATCATTAAGTTTTCAACCAATTTCTTTAAAAAATTAAATTAATTGCCTTCAAATGATAAGCCCTACAATTTAGTTTCAAGGAAAGTATTAACCAGATTTTGACAAACATTTTTACATTAATGAAGGATAGAATAAAATTTATTTAGCATGCACAACACAGGATACATTTCTTCTATTTGCATCTATTTTTTGTGAAATAATCTTTTTAGTTATGACAGCCATTAAAACTAGATGTAGAACCACCTAAATTTGGACTAAATCTTTGAAAAATTGCACCAGAAAATAACAAAGAAGTTTTACAAGATAACACATAAGTCATCATATCTAATTGGAGGAAGAAAGTTCTTTAACCTAATTATATTAAATTAATTCAAGAAAATGTATTTCATGTATGGCATAATCATTTTAATTCCTAATTTATATATGGTTTATAATGCATATATTTTATATACTGGTATAGTGGTGGAGATACACAAATATATACATACATAAATAAAAATTGATAAGTGTGTTTGTGTATGTGAATAGGCTAAAGCAATTTACTGATAGTAATACATGAGTAAAGTCTTTGGAGACCACTCTGTTGTTGGCTCTGTGACTGCTGTTTTCCCAGGCTCCACAGATCGTGTATTGAAACAGTAGCATACTGCCTGATAAACATATACGATTTAGCAGGGGTGCTTGGTCTCAGTTTATATCCAACTTGTAAAAAATTATGCTCAACTTAATAGCCAACCACCCTGAAATATGTATATGTGTTTGCTTTATAATCCCAGAGATAAAATGTTTTTAGAAATCAGTAATGCTATATCATTTTTCAAATAGCCACATAAAGCATTAGATCAAAGAAAGATAATTTATTATTTGGCCAACAATTTCTCAATTATTATGTTTTATCCTTTAATAACACAAAATGGTAATACACTTAAAACTAATTATAATAAATGCTACACTCCAGTCCTAACCACATCCAATTATTGATGAACTTATAAAGTAGGAGCTTCATAAATATAAAGCTTCAATGAGTTTTATAAAGTCTCAAGTCTGTCTGGTATAGTCCCACACTGTTTTAACACATCATCATGACAGATAAATGAGAGACAAAAATCAGGTCTCTGTGACCTCTCAGTAATCACAAGGCATGTACTGTTCTCATGGTTTTAAAGTGTTATCAGTAAAGAAGACTATAGTATTAAACATTGACATTGGGTATTATTTTTTGGTACCATTTGTACTTATCATGCCTAAATGCATGAAGAAAAAAATTCAATTCTATATGAGTTTTTTTGGTATTCTTTTTATAGCCTTGAGGAAAAGTATATATAATCAAGTTCAATGATAATGCATTATGAAAAGAATATTTTGAGTCCATTTTTGGCTAATTAGGACTGATTTTGAGGCTGAAACTCCAATACTTTGGCCACCTCATGCAAAGAGTTGACTCATTGGAAAAGACCCTGATGCTGGGAGGGATTGGGGCAGAAGGAGAAGGGAACGACAGAGGATGAGATGGCTGGATGGCATCACCGACTTGATGGACATGAGTTTGAGTGAACTCCGGGAGTTGGTGATGGACAGGGAGGCCTGGTGTGCTGTGATTCATGGGGTCACAAAGAATTGAACACGACTGAGCGACTGAACTGAACTGAACTATCAATAAATGTTTTTTTAGTGGTAGTATAATAAATTCTCACTCCTAGTAATACAAGGTAAAATATGTATTTCCATTCCATAGAAGTACATAGCAGTGACAGATTCTGGATATATACATTACTTTCAGAAGTAGAGTCTCCAGATAATTTACATAGCTTGACCCCACACTGAGTTAACCATTATTACTTAAAAGTTCAACTAATGAACAATAATCCCTTTAAAAGAGTTGAAATGATTAGTCCTTGCAAGATGCCTAGGCTTTAATCTATTTTTTTTTAAAGTACATTCTCTGAGATTTTTAATTTAACTGAAGAGTTCAATAAAATACCAAAGCATGCTAGCTCAATACCAGAAAAATGAACAACCCAATCAAAAAGTTAACCAAAGAACTAAAAATACGTTTATCCAAAGAAGACATTCAGATCGCTAACAAACACATGAAAAGATGCTCAACATCACTCATTATCAGAGAAATGCAAATCAAAACCACAGTGAGGTATCATCTCCTATTGGCCAGATTGGCTGCCATCAAAAAGTCTACAAACAATAAACGCTGGAGAGGGTGTGAAGCAAAAGGAACCCTCTTACACTGTTGGTGGAAACACAAACTGGTATAGCCACTATGATGAACAGTGTGGAGATTCCTTAAAAAACTGGAAATAGAACTGCCATATGACCCAGCAATCCCCTTGCTGGGCATGCACACTGAGGAAACCAGAATTGAAAGAGACACGTATACCCCAATGTTCATTACAGCACAGTTTACAATAGCTGGAACATGGAAGCAACCTAGATGTCCATCAGCAGGTACATGAATAAGGAAGTTGTGGTACATAAACAAAATGGAATATTACTGTTATAAAAAAGGAACACATTTGAGTCAGTTCTAATGAAATGGATGAAACTGGAGTCTATTACACAGAGTGAAGTCAGAAAGAGAAAAGCCAATTCAGTTTATTAAGGCATATATATGGAATTTAGAAAGATGGTAATGATGATCCTATATGCAAGACTGAAAAAGAGACACAGATGTAAAGAACAGACTCTTGGACTCTGTGGGAGAAGGAGAGGGTGGAATGATTTGAGAGAATAGCATTGAAACATGTATATTACCATATGTAAAACAGATGACCAGTGCAAGTTCTATGCATGAAGCAGGGCACTCAAAGCCGGTGCTCTGGGACAATCTAGAGGGATGGGGTGGGGAAGGTGGTGGGAGGCGGGGTTCAGGATGGGGGGACACATGTGCACCCATGGCTGATTCATGTATGGCAGAAACCACCACACTATTGTAATTATCCCCCAATGAAAATTAAATAATTAATTTTTAAAAATAACAAAGCATGCTAACATGGTGAAATAAGAAAGCGACTGCGTTTCCTATTGCTCATTCCATGTTCCTCTTTGTCTCTAGTTTCCAAGCTGTGGATTGGGATGACAATGAGTATCTTACTGTTTGTATCTTTCTCATTAACTGATGGGATATAAGCCAAAGCTTGCCAGCTAGTGGCCCACAGCTATCCCTTGTGAGTTCTACTCAGCATTAGAAAAATGAAGGACGTTCACAGATAATATGTATTTCCAAATTCAATAACAAAACTGACTGGAGTAGAATGATGGTACACCCTTTTAAGCAAAGAATTAGCTCTTCAAGTTGCTGCGGTCACCCATACCTATTCCTATTTCGTCATATTCTCCAATACCTGGCCATTTCCCTTATTTACGTTACCATTACCTGCCAGTCGTATATAAGCCAAGGTTAGGATATTAATAACTCAAAGTCTATTTACAAAAGGGGTTACAGAGTTTTCTATCTTCATGACAGATATTTTTTTAAGAGTAAGAGCTGTAGTATTACGTTGTTTTAAGAAGGGGCTAACCAAAAAGTAGGTGTTAGAACTCAGCACTATGCTTTATTTTTACAAAATATAACAGTGACAGTGTTTAGCCTGAACAAAACTGATTGTACACTGCTTTGTGAAACCAACAATAACGGGGAAAAAAATTTCTGAGGCTTAGCATCTGTCAAGAAGTGGATTGTATTACAGCATTTCTGTTATGAAATAGTTGGACAGTTTGTACATGTAATTAGGAAGGCATTAAAGTCTAAGATTTAGGATATTTTAATATTAAAAGCTACAGAAAGTTTTTGGCAATCCTACCACAGATAGTTTTAATAGATTCTGAATTTTTTTAAGACTTAAGAAAATGAATATTTATGGAATCTTCAAATGAGCCACAAGATATCTGAGTAGAAATGGCTACATATTATGTGTAAACTAGCAATTATTGGAGAAGGCAATGGCACCCAACTCCAGTACTCTTTCCTGGAAAATCCCATGGACAGAGGAGCTTGGTAGGCTGCTGTCTATGGGGTCGCTAAGAGTAGGACACGACTGAGTGACTTCACTTTCACTTTTCACTTTCATGCATTGGAGAAGGAAATGGCAACCCACTCCAGTGTTCTTGCCTGGAGAATCCCAGGGACGGGGGAGTCTGGTGGGCTGCTGTCTATCGGGTCGCACAGAGTTGGACATGACTGAAGCGACTTAACAGCAGCAGCAGCAGCAGCAGCAGCAATTATATCCCTGGATTTAAATATTATCTCTACTAATTATACAATTTTCAGTAAAAAAAATTTCATCTCCCTTTTTCACCCTAAGTTTGTATGCTAGATATATTGAATTAAAGAACATAAACCTTTCTGTATTTCTGTTCCTATGTATCTTATCAATTGATAAAACTGAATTCTAATTTTAATATCTCTAATTAAATTAAATAAATTTTGAAAACATTTCACAAAATTTTCAACATTATTGTGGTAAAATGCTACCAAAATAATCCAAAGATCCAGTTAGTTTGATTTCATTATATGATAACTGATTTAAAAAGAAGTTGTAAATTTACAGCAATGTCATAGAGCATTACAAGAGTGCAATTTATTTATGAATCAAAACTGCTGTTAAGTCGCTTCAGTTGTGTCTGACTCTGTGTGACCCCACAGACAGCAGCCCACCAGGCTCCTCTGTCCCTGGAGTGGGCTGCCATTTCCTTCTCCAATGAATCAAAACTACTGCTAGTATATTTCATAATATATGGTTCTTCATCCAAATTATTTTAACCTCTAGTCACAGAAATAATTATTATTTCTGGAATTTACTAACTTTATGCATTTGTTATCAAACATTTTGGTTACAAAGTGAAATTATCTAGTCCATTTGCATTCTGCATGCCAATAACTATAGCTCCATAACTAGTATGGTATATATTGTGATTAAAATAACAATGTCATCTTTTAAAAAATCTGTTCTTTTAGACTCATTATTATGTTTATTGTTTCTCATGATGTACTCTGCATATAAGTTAAATAAAGAGGGTGACAATATACAGCCTTAATGTACTCCTCTCCCGATTTGGAACCAGTCTGTTGTTCCATGTCCAGTTCTAACTGTTGCTTCCTGACCTGCTTACAGGTTTCTCAAGAATCAGGTCAGGTAGTTTGGTATTCCCATCTCTTTCAGGATTTTCCACAATTTGTTGTGATCCACAGAGTCAAAGGCTTTGTCATAGTCAATAAAGCAGAAATAGATGTTTTCCTGAAACTCTTGCTTTTCCAGTGATCCAACAGATACTGGCAATTTGATCTCTGGTTTCTCTGCCTTTTCTAAAACCAGCTTGAACATATGGAAGTTCATGGTTACCTACTGTTGAAGCCTGGCTTGGAGAATTTTGAGCATTACTTTACTGGAGAAGGAAATGGCAGCCCAATCCAGTATTCTTGCCTGGAAAATCCCATGGATGGAGGAGCCTAGTAGGCTACTGTCCATGGGGTCGCAAAGAGTCAGACATGACTGAGCGACTTCACTTCACTTCACTTCACTTTACTAGTGTATAAGATGAGTGTAACTGTGCAGTAGTTTGAGCACTCTTTGGCATTGCCTTTCTTTGGGATTGGAATGAAAAATGACCTGTTCCAGTCCTGTGGCCAGTGCTGAGTTTTCCAAATTTCCTGGCATATTGAGTGCAGCATTTTAACAGCATCATCTTTTACGATTTGAAATAGCTCAATTAGAATTCCATCACCTCCACTAGCTTTGTTCATAGTGATGCTTCCTAAGGCCCACTCAACTTTGCATTCCAGGATGTCTGGCTCTAGGTAAGTGATAACACCATCATGATTATCTGGTCATGAAGATCTTTTTTGTGTAGTTCTTCTGTATATTCTTGCTACCTCTTCTTAATATCTTCTGCTTCTGTTAAATCCATACAATTTGTATCCTTTATTGTGCCCATCTTTGCATGACATGTTCCTTTGGTATCTCTAATTTTCTTGAAGAGATCTCTAATTTTTGCCATTCTATTGGTTTCCTCTATTTATTCACACTTATCACTGAAGAAAGCTTTCTTATCTCTTCTTGCTATTCTTTGGAACTCTGCATTCAAATGGGTATACCTTTCCTTTTCTCCTCTGTTTTTCACTTCTCTTCTTCTCACAGCTATTTATAAGGCCTCCTCAGATACCCATTTTGCTTCTTTGCATTCCTTTTTCTTGGGGATGGTCTTGATGCCTGTCTCCTGTACAATGTTACAAACCTCTGTCCATAGTTCATCAGGCACTCTGTCTATCAGATCTAATTCCTCGAATCTGTTTGTCACTTCCACTGTATAATCTCAAGAGATTTGATTTAGGTCATACCTGAATGGTCTAGTGGTTTTCTCTACTTTCTTCAATTTAAGTCTGAATTTGGCAATAGGAGCTCATAGTCTGAGCCACAGTTAGTTCCAGTTCTTGTTTCTGATGACTGTATAGAGCTTCTCCATCTTTGGCTGCAAAGAATATAATCAATCTGATTTGATATTGACTGTCTGGTGATGTCCATGTGTAGAGTCTTCTCTTGTGTTGTTGGAAGAAGGTGTTTGCTATGCTCAGTGGATTCTCTTGGCAAAACTCTGTTAGCCTTTGCCCTGCTTCATTCTGTACTGCAAGACCAAATTTGCCTGCTACTCCAGATATTTCTTGACTTCTGACTTTTACTTTCCAGTCCCCTATAATGAAAAGGACATTTTTGTGGGGTGTTAGTTCTGGAAGCTCTTGTAGGTCTTCATAGAACCGTCCAACTTCAGCTTCTTCAGCATTAACTGGTCAGAGCAAAGACTTGGGTTACTGTGATATTGAATGGTTTCCCTTAGAAATGAACAGAGATCAAGTACTACATTTCGGACTCTTGTTGACTATGATGGCTACTCCATTTCTGCTAACAGATTATTGCCCACAGTAGTAGATATAATGGTCATCTGAGTCAAATATACCCATTCCAGTCCATTTTAGTTCACTGATTCCTAAAATGTCAGTGTTCACTCTTGCCATCTCCTGTTTGACCACTTCCAATTTGCCTTGATTCATGGACCTAACATTCCAGGTTCCTATGCAATATTACTCTTTACATCTTCAGACTTTGCTTCTATCACCAGTCACATCCACAGCTGGGTGTTATTTTTGCTTTGGCTCTGTCTTCATTCTTTCTGGAGTTATTTCTCCACTGATCTTCATTAGCCTATTGGGCACCTACAGACCTGGGGAGTTTCTCTTTCAGTGTT
The DNA here is from genome assembly GCA_006408615.1 of Connochaetes taurinus. Lineage (NCBI taxonomy): Eukaryota > Metazoa > Chordata > Mammalia > Artiodactyla > Bovidae > Connochaetes > Connochaetes taurinus. The sequence continues at coordinate 273,816 of SJXO01002257.1, forward strand.
CTATCTTTTTGCCTTTTCATCCTGTTCATGGGGTTCTCAAGGCAAGAATACTGAAGTGGTTTGCCATTCCCTTCTCCAGTGCACCACGTTTTGTCAGAACTCTCCACCATGACCCGTCCATCTTGGGTGGCCCTACACAGCATGGCTCACAGTTTCATTGAATTAAACAAGGCTGTGATCCATGTGATTAGACTGGTTAGTTTCTGTGATTGTGGTTTTCAGTCTGTCTGCCCTTTGATGGTGAAGGATAAAAAGCTTCAGGAAGCTTCTTGATGGGAGAAACTGAGTGGGGAACTGGGTCTTGTTCTGATGGGAGGGTCCATGTTCAATAAATCTTTAATTCAATTTTCTGTTAATGCGTGGAGCTGTGCTCCCTTCCTGCTATTTACCTGGAGCTAAACTACGGTGGAGGTAATGAAAATAATGGCAACCTCCTTCAAAAGATCCCATGCATGTACTGCTACACTCAGTGCCCCCAGCCCTCCGGCAGGCCACCACCGACCCACGCCTCTGCTGGAGACTCTGGACACTCCTGGGCAAATCTGGGTCAGTCTCTTGTGGGGTCACTGCTCCTTTCTCCTGGGTCCTGGTGCACACAAGGTTCTGTTTGTGCCCTCCAAGAGTCCTGCGTAAGTTCTGGCAGCTCTCTGGTGGGGAGGACGGCTACCTCCTCCATGAGGGCTGATGCCATACCCAGGTCTGCTGTACCCAGAGCCCTGCTCCTGCAGCAGTCCACTGCTGACCTGTACCTCCACAGGAGATAGTCAGACACAGTTCTGTCTCCGTCTCCGTGGGGTCCCTGAGTCCTGGTACACACAAGGTTTACTTGAGCCCTCTGAACATCTCTGGCAGGAAAGGGATTTGATTCTAAAAGTGAATTCATCTATCCTACCATCTTGCTGGGGTTTCTCTGACCTTGGACCTGGGGTATCTCCTCATGGCAGCTCCAGGGACATGCAGCCACCACTCCAGCATGAAAAATGTTGGGTTGGATGAAGCACAAACTGGAATCAAGATTGCCAGGAGAAATATCAATAACCTCAGATATACATATGATACCACCCTTATGGCAGAAAATGAAGACGAACTAAAGAGCCTCATGATGAAAGTGAAAGAAGAGAGTGAAGAAGTTGGCTTAAAGGCCAATATTCAGAAAACTAAGATCATTGCATCTGGCCCCATCACTTCATGGCAAGTAGATGGGGAAACAGTGGAAATAGTGACAGACTTGATTTTTGGGGGACTCCAAAATCACTGAAGATGGTGACTGCAGCCATGAAATTAAAAGATGTTTGTCCTTTGGAAGAAAAGTCATGACCAACCTAGACAGTATATTAAAAAGCAGAGATATTACTTTGCCATCAAAGGTCTGTCTAGTCAAGACTATGTTTTTTCCAGTAGTCATGTATGGACGTGAGAGTAGGACTATAAAGAAAGCTGACCACCGAAGAACTGATGCTTTTGAACTGTGGTGTTGGAGAAGACTCTTGAGAGTCCCTTGGAATGCAAGGAGATCCAACCAGTCCATCCTAAAGGAGACAAGTCCTGGGTGTTCTTTGGAAGGACCGATGCTAAAGCTGAAACTCCAATACTTTGGCCACCTGATGTGAAGAACTGACTCATTTGAAAAGACTCTGTTGCTGGGAAAGATTGAGGTGGGAGGAGAAGGGGACAGCAGAGGATAAGATGGTTGGATGGCATCAATGACTCAATGGACATGAATTTGGGTTAACTCCAGGAGTTGGTGATGGACAGGGAAGCCTGGCATGCTGTAGTCCATGGAGTCTCAAAGAGTTGGACATGACTGAACTGAACTGATTATGTCTAACTCAGCATCAATTTAGTCAACAGTTCTTTCGGGAAGATTAGGGGAAATAATACATATTTAAATTTCTAATACAGTGACCAACATAGTTAAATGTAAAAAAAAAAAAAAAGTAACTGTTTTCTATGCTACTTTGTTTTCATCTTCTATATTATGCAAATAATTGTTTTCATTCATTTTGTCTACACAGATGCCATTATCCATCTTTTTTAGAGCTAATCAACTTCTCTTCTTTGAATAAATAATACATTTTCATGATTAAAACTTTTATAAAGCAAAATGAAATGCTTCAGATTTGTGTCATAATTTTCATGTTTCTTAAAGTTGATAGAATGCAGTTTTCGCATCACATTAAAAGTAAGCATTCTAATGTCAGACGGCTTGCACTTCAAACGCCAGTTCTAAGACACTTTAGTCATGACCTTGAGCTTCACATCCTCTCAAAGTCTCAAATTTTCCTCTGGGTAAAATCATGAAAATGATGCTACCTTATTTACAGTTATTATCAGAAATAAATGTGATAATACACGTAAAATTTATCAGCACATTGCCTACAAAATGTATCCATTTAAAATACAGATCAGTTTATTATCACTATATTTTGTGCCAGTGTTTGTGCTATTTTATTATCAAAGTAGAGTCTCTGCCCTCAAGGAACTTAATTTGTAAGGCACACAGATAGCAATAAGCAAGTAGCTTACATTTTTTTTATGTTTTATGATTGGCACAAGTATAAGAACAATAAAAGACATGTAGCCTAGTTTTAACAGTTAAGAAGATAATATGTCTTGTTAAATACACGAAGGATGAAAAACAATTATCCTGGTCAAATGGAAAATCATCTATTTTTCTAATCAAGAGCCCCTTCTTTTCCTCACAACTGAAGTATTCCTCACCAAAAACAGCATTTATGTATAGGGCATTTGTGATTTGCATCACAAGCTGTATGACTATGGTCCATGAGCTATTCTTTTTTCCTCTGCACTGTGACCTAAATACTACAGGCTGCGGCTATTCTGAAATAATGAAGACATCTTACAATTTATTAACATAAGCCCTTGAAATTTTGAAATTCTCATATTGCTCTTTCTATTGCCTATCCTAGCAGTTTAATCTATGAATATACCTAGATTGGAACCCCTGCTTTACTGCATATTATCTCTATCATCCTGAGCAAGTTACCTGGACTACCTGGTTCATAATTTCTGTGCCCGGAAATTAGAAAAATAAAGTCTGTGATGAACACATGTGGCACTCAGAATCTTTTCCTACCCATTTCCCCTCATTCCCTCCTACGCAGAAAAAGCTAAAAAGCTAAAAACAACATTTTCTAGACTTCCTTGCAGCTGGATTTCTGGATGAAAAAACTAGTCACTACCAATTAAATATACTTCTCTGAGATTTGGAAAGTATAAATGGAACAGAGGCTGTCTTCCAGCTGCTTTAGCTGTTTTCTGCTGGTTAGTAAAAATGTGGAAATGCCTGCATCTCTGAGGCTGTTGAAGGCAGTTGTGGCAAAGTGGTGGCTACTTTTAGTGATCCGGTTCAGTTACAGGCTTGGAGTCGTTCCTGGAAACCATCACATCTCCAACCCTTAAATTGTTCTGAAGACTCTGATTCCTTACATTTTGATATAATGGTGTCTGGTTTCTGTCTAACTAAAATCCTGGCTGATTCCATTTTTTGTTATTGTGAGTGTCAAAGTATACACCATGTAAAACATTCTTACAGCCCTCAGGACATAATTAGCTCAATAAATATTAGATGCTATTATTTTTATTGACAATCCTCAGCTTTCAAAATGTTCAAACAAGAAAATGATACTGTCACCGAGCTAGTTCTGTGGTTCATTTCTTCAACAAACCTCTGCTATATGTTTGACAGTTTTCTAGGTGCTTAAAGGAAACAAGAAAATTAGAAAAGGCCAGATGGCTGTCCAAACTTTTTCACTAAATTATGGGAAAAAAAATTCTCCAGGATCAAACTCTGGATAATTTTATTTGTCTGACCTACTCATGCTGACTATCCAGTATCTCCTTTTGGGGCTTCATAACTTGAATTCAGTTGCTCTGCCAACACAAAACAATGTCTATGATCACTGCTAAATCTGTTGAACTTGCTTTGTATGAAGTTAGTGTATGTTTCTCTAATGATCTTTATCAAATCGGTATTCCCAACTGAAATAAATGTCAGGGATAGAAAAAGGAATATCTTCAAAGCCAGATGATTTCTCACTAAGCTCCTAAATCTCTTAAATGTTCAACTTGGCACCATTAAATTTACTAATGACGGTACTTCCCAATTAGAAAATGTGTTTACAGGTTGATGAGAGACATATTTAGGATTTAATAGGAATTGATGATAACACAGTAGTTGGTAAATTTAATGATGCCAACTGGTCATTTATGTGACTCTATCATTAGTTATACAGGCTGATAAAATCATTATTTAAAAGGAGTATACTGCACCATTAATTACAGAACAGAAATTTTCATTTCATGTGGATAGAAGTGAAACATATTGAAGAAATTCAGGAATTCATTATACCAAATGGCAACCTTGGGTATACTGGTGGAGACGGCAATTCAAATGTGTCACACATGTATAAAAGTTACTGAAATAATAGTGTAGCTATTCTATATCTTTTCAGGATGATTACCCGATCATTTTAGTGAGTGAAAAATAAATACACTGGAAAATAGAAACAGTAAAAATTTCTATTTATAATTGATTACTGCAGGACAAATTATAACATCCCAATTATCAAGAGTGTAACTTTTTATACTATTAATTGAAGTTAATAACCCTAATAGTAAGCATTTACTTAGAGCATAGCATAAATGATTAAATGTGTATAATGGTGTACATTTCAGAAAGCACTTTCATGTGCTTCATCACATTTAATTTTTATAAAAGTTCTGAAATTATACTAATAAGGAAAATTTCCTTGAAACAGTTTTAGTCACTTGCCCAAATCCAAGATAATAGAGTACCAACTTTAAATATGAGCAGTATGAACTAATGTCTGATTTGGCATCCAGAGTTCTGAGCTAATTTTTGTAGCAGTGCTGTCACAGATGAATATTATTGTAAGTGTTAGTCAGAGTAGTGGTGGTGGGTTTGGTGGTGGATTTGATGGTGGTAATAGTGATTTTAGTAGCAGCAGCAGTAAGCAGCAAGAAGGAGCGGTACAGTGCGGTAGTGTTTCAAATGTACCACTTTCTCCCATATGTACTGTGAAAATAATCTGTAACAGAAGTGAAATTTAAAAACATTTGCATGCATTAAATCTCCCAGTTGACATAAACACATGGCTATTTATATATTCTAAATATATAAATATAATCTTTTAGTCAATAATTTCTATAGATCCTTAGGTTCAGTATTGTAAAATTTTATTTTCTTATAAGATAAATGATAGGTCAAATATATGATAGTGTTGAACTAAAAATGACATACTATTAAAACTATACACCCAAAAGAGGATCCAAATTTGATATATAATGGTTTCTTCAGTGTTCATGAATGACTTTATGTAGCAAAATGTGTAAAGGAAACTGGCAATCACGATGAACATATATCAGCATAGAGAAAAGTGAGTGGGCACATTAAATAAATTAATTCCTCATTAAAATTTCTAATAATTTGACATATAATCAATAGCACACTAATTTGGAAGCTTGATTTGAATGCTAGCAAATTACTACCACATAGCTGTCCATGGTTTTGAACTTAGATCTTGGAACTTTCCCAAAATAAGAAAGTCACCAATAATCAAATGTAACTTACTTTAACCAAAGGAAATCAAAATACTCTCTAAAGATAGTTCACCTCTCTTTTTCTTTACAAACTTGCTTCTTTCTTCTCCTTACAGACAGGCACTTTCTACTTTTCCTTGCAGATAAAGTGTCAGATCCTGACTTTATTTCAGGTGACTTTAAGTAGTCTGGTCAAATGAACTGGACTCACTCAATTCCAATTTCAAATTCCTAAGAGAACAATAATAGTCTAGGTGAATTCTGGTGCCTATTCCTAGTTCAAAAGAAGGATCACACATGAACATGCCAGTGTAAATCATATCTGTTATAGGTAAGGAAGCAGTTCTCATAGAAATAGGCATATACTCCAAGGGGTGATTGAAGAAGGAAATGGCAACCCAGCCAAGTATTTTTGCCTGGAAAATCTCATAGACAGAGGAGCCTGGAAGGCTACAGTCCATGGAGTCACAAAGAATTGGACACGATTGAGCATACACAAGAGATGATCAACATCAAGTAATTTTGAAATGACTACTTAACCTATCTGAAACCCAAATTTCTTCTAAAAATGTAAAATGATGATTACAATGCATTGTTCAAAAGGGATATTTCAAGATACAGTGTCTGGTATATGAAGGGTGCTTTAAAAATAACAGCTGTTGTGGATGGCAGTGGTGTAATGTATTACTGGGAAGAACCGCATGGTGCTCATCTCTGTATTCCTCCTTAGGATTTACCACAGTGTCTTGTACATAGTTGGTTCTTAATAGTTTTTCACTAAACTGTTCAAATTATGTGCTTTAGCAAGGTCAGAAAACCAGGTAGCATCTTCTTGATATATGTATATAACAGTCAGCCTGTGATTCTGACTTCAAGAACCACAACCTTCATTGCAGACTTTTAACTCTGTAGGCAAATAAAGAGTACTTGTGAATCAACTAACTTCATAGATTAAATTCAAAAGCCTTATGATTCTGACAAAGGGCAACTTTCCCTATGTCTGACATATTTTTGATTCCAGATATACATTTGTCCTCAGCAGGATACAAACAGAGCATCATGGAAAAGTGCTTTATTTTCAAAGACTATAATAGAAATGAAATGCATTTTGAAAAATCACATATATGTCTACTTGGCAGCAACAGTTATGCCTATAATCATAAATATATCAAATGCCTCATTTGTTCTTGCATGGTTTCAGAGATTACTTTTCAAATGCTCTCACAGAGTACTTTCTTGGTGTTGCCACGTGTTATAAAAATAGACATTATTTACATAATCAGCATTCTTTATGAGGTTTGGAAATTTTTTTTTTTTGGTATTCTTTTTTTCCTTCTTTAAAAGCAGATAGTGAATTAGACAAAAGTAGGAGGACATGGCTCTCTATGTAATATAAATATGTATATATTAGTATGTATGTATATGTATTTTGAATGCATTAATGAATAAAACTTTATATATATATATATTCATTTGTTGTTTAGTCACAAAATCATGTCTGACTCTTTTACAACTCCATGGTCTATAGCCCATCAGGCACCTCTGTCCATGGGATTTCCCAGGTAAGAATACTGGAGTGGGTTGCCATTTCTTTCTCAAGGGGATCTTCCTGACCCAGAGATTGAACCTGCATCTCCTGAACTGCAGGTAGATTCTTTATCACTGAGTTACCAGGGAAGCCCATTCATTCATTAAGCATCCTCTTATTATAGGTCAAAGTTTTGGTTCCAGATATTCAGTAGTGAACAAGCAGATAAAAATCTCTACCTTCCTGGAGTTATATTCCTAATGAGAAGTCAGAAAATAAACATGATAAAAAGGCAAAATATCTTATTTTGCATGTTTCAAAGGAGATGATGCATGATTCCAAGGAGATGATACATGATTCTAAGGAGAAAAAATTGAATAAAGGAAGGAGGAATATGTAAAATGGGTGAATTTTAGAGAAGGTATCAAGGAAATCTCACTAAGTGAGTTTTATTACTTGCATATATATAGATCTTACATTAAAAAAAGGCTTTTTTTCTAATTTCAGAGGTAATTTATGTTGAACATTTAACAAAATTAAAAACAATGGACATGCAATATGAAAATTTCCTTTAATTCATAGTATATATGCATATAATATGAAAGTTTCCTTTAATTCACATTATATATGCATACACATTTATTGTCTCCCTCCACATAATATCACCCTGCATATATTTCTCAATAACTTTCTTTTTCCTTCATCAATACTGTTTACATAAATTCTCATCAATTTTATTTAACTGGCCAAGTGATTTTAACAAAAATTGAAAGCAGAGTTTGAAAATATGAAGCCATTTTTATAGCACTAAATAAAAAGCAATAGCCCACATATACATCTTTAAAATGTCACTTTGAGTTCATGACATTAATTTTAACTTTAGTATAAACCTTTTCATTTATGAAGTATGATTTTAGCTTGTCTGCCTTCACAAAATTCCTAAATAATGTAGTTTATTTTGGATGACAGATTATGGGACGCTAGTTCACCTACCCAAAGCTTGACATTTTAAATCATATGTTTTCATTTTTTAGAAATCAAGTAAGTTTGAAATCATTCCATGCTGTATAGTATAATTTCTTGTTTTTGTTTTTTAATAAGTGGTCTCATCTTCATTTTTAATATGTTTAAGCCTAGGTTTTAAAAAGCATCATTGTTGATGAATCTTATATCTAAAATTTAACTAGGAAATAACATTTTCGGAAAGAAATAATCAAAACTATGAATAAACATTTTGATTATGATTTTTGTGATCAACTCTAATTATTTGCTTGTTGAAGCCAAATAAATGCGCCTTCAATAGAATCGTTTACATCAGTAAATGGTCACTTGTTTCAGTATATTGGGATTGTGTTCTCTGGCAGAAATTCAGAACATATTAAGATGTCCCCATTAAGGGTGAGGTAAACAAGGCGCAGTCTCATAATAGCTAAAAAAATTGTTCTTTATAATCAAGAGAAGTGCTATAGCACTATAATAATTACTTCCTTTCTTTATTCCTTCTTGTTAAAATTACTCTGTTCTTTTTTTCCCAAGTAATTGATTTAGTGGTTCTATTTGATACCTTCTTATAATTGGAGAATTGAGGTCCATGAATCACATCCTTGGTTGAGCCCTGTCCTTCTTCAAATAGGTATCTCCTTAACAATAGCTGACAATGGACTCAATGCAAGTTGTTAGTCCATTTAGGACTATTTAAAAAAATCGTGGCAGGCTTTGTAAAGATACTTTTCCTTTGCAGAGTAAATAACCCATTGGTAAGTATTGAGGCACTGAAAAATGTTCTTTGATGAAACATTAAAAAGCAACTAAAAAAAAAGAGGCTATTTTTATTCCCTGTTTACACTTAGATGTATTAAACCACAATAGATTTTGACTAAAATAATATGAACTTAAATGACTATTTAAGATTTTAGCAATGAATATTTATCAAATTTTTGTCTAGAAAAAAGTTTAATTGAACAAAATATGATTATTCATATTTATATAAATGGTATTTGTTTATATAAATGGCAAGGTTAGCAGAAAGTAATTTAAGTTTAGAGTTGTAAGGTTGTTACATTACTCATTTTTTTTTTCTTTTTGGTCCATTTTTGTTCCATTTTGGTCTTACTGTCATATCTGTAAACAGTACAGCATTCTGTTGGTAGTAGAACATTATTTAAATAATGAAGAGGATATATCTTCAGAAATTAAGTCACCTCAAACAGATAATTGTGGAATAATTTTTTACCATTTTGATAGTATCTATTTCTTGCCTTTACAATTTTGCAATTAAAAGTAATGCGTGATGGAACAGTGGTAAATCTCAATATGATAATTATAATAAAAGCAGCTAACCATTTTATTATAAAGCAACTGAATCATTTTGGTTTTAAATAATTATCATAATCAATGTTCAGTGACATATCCACAATTTGCAGATCCAAAGGGCTTAAGTGACATTCTGGTTGGAAGTTGAAGCCTAAGGAATTTATCTAAAATCTACCATTGTCTAGTAACAAGTATTTTTTACTAAGCTGATATATTTAATGGGGTGATTTTTGAAAATAATTAATGGTGATAGAGTTGGACAAAGTCCCTCACCCCAGCTGCTTCTAACAATCACTTTTCAGAGTCTGAATGTTGCCAACTACTGAACAGCCTAGTGCCACCAAATATTGGTGCATAGTTTGCTAGATGCTGAGTGGACATAAAATAAAAGAGACAAAAGGCTGCCCTTTAAATACCACAACCATGTATGTTGACCATTGGATGACAGTAGGTATATAAGCAAATAATTCCATGAAGATGTGATAGGTGCTAAAGAAGAGGAGAGCTAAACTCAACCTAGAGATCCAGAGAAACTCTTCTAAGTAAAAAGATGCTTTGACTGAATCCCAGAGAAGACTTGAAAGATATTCTAAGAAGAAGGAAAAGTTCAGGCATATGTAGAGCTATGAAACAGCATGGCCTGTAATAACATCAGGCTCCTCTGTCCATGGGATTCTCCAGGCAAGAATACTAGAGTGGGTTGCCATTCCCTTCTCCAGGGGATCTTTCCAACTCAGGGATTAAACCCAGGTCCCCCGCATTGCAGGCAGACTCTTTACCAACTAAGCCACTAAGGAAGTCCATATAAAAAAAACAAGTTAATTCTAAAACCTTCATGTTACTGGGTTGCAAAAGAGAGAGAGAAAATGTCTAGGACCATTGATGTAAGTAGGTATCAGCTCATATTTGGCCTTATCATGTCCAACTAAGATAATAAATGTACTCTGGGAAGCAGGATATTTTGGAAGCTTTAACCTGAAGTGTGATAGTCTGATTTCTCATTTCCAAGCATGACTATGCTGGTGGATGGCATCTTCATATTCCATGCAAGTCTGTTGCATGAGGAGAGTTAAGAGAACTGTCAGATAAGTAGGTATCAGCTCATATATGGCCTTATCATGTCCAACTAAGATAATAAATGTACTCTGGGAAGCAGGATATTTTGGAAGCTTTAACCTGAAGTGTGATAGTCTGATTTCTCATTTCCAAGCATGACTATGCTGGTGGATGGCATCTTCATATTCCATGCAAGTCTGTTGCATGAGGAGAGTTAAGAGAACTGTCAGGGATAAAGTTCCATTTGGAGAGATTTTCCTGGTAAAGTGATGATAAAAGTATCAGTATTGGTATCATTGAGTAAAAGCTTGAGAGTGAAGCACAGCAGAAAAATGAGGAACTGAATTATGTAGTTTCAGTATGGGGCACCTGTGGAACCAAGTGACTGTGTATGGTGGGAAAGAAGTTTCAGACTCAGAAGTTTCAGTCCAGCCTGGTGACGTAACCTTGGGATTCATCAGTGAATATGTAGTAATAAAGATGTTGTGAGTCATGGAATCACATGTACAAATGTGAAGAGAGAAAAAAAGAGCAGAAGAGAATAGACATTTATGGAATAAGCTCTCTTGTTTGGACTACAGGTCAACACAGGGAGGCCTACCAAAGAGGATGAGAAGAAATACAACAAAAATCCTGGTAGATAGGTAATTTTATCATGATTTTTTTCAGGTGAAGACTGTGAGCCTTATGAAAGGGCAACTTGCTCAAAATATAGCTAGGAATTGTCTGAGTCAAGATTTCACCCCTAGAATTTTTGTCTCCAAAATGTGCCATTTCCCTGTATTATGAAGCCATCATGCCAAACTGTAATGTTCTTAAGGATCAAAATTATGTCTTCTACTTCCAAAATATCCACATAATGTAAATATAAAATACATATTTTAAAGAAATACTTGAATTCATTCCACAAAAATCATAATGAATTAAGATAACTGTCCTTTGCTGTAATTTTAACCATATGTATCCTTTAGTTATGCTGCTGTAGGGCTCAGTTTTTTAGTATTAGCATTTTGATATTGATAATAAAGTTTAAAAATTGATGTCCTATGCAAACACATTTAAAGATTAAATATATACTTTAACAGTGACTTTCATTCTTTCAAAACAAAAATTTTTATGAAATTATATTATATTAAAATTATACAAATTATAAAAATATAATTTGTAAACATATTTTACAAAATTATACAAAATTCTCAATTCCATTCAGTCATGTCCGACTCTTTGTGACCCCATGGACTGCAGCATTCCAGGCCTCCCTGTCCATTGCCAGCTCCTGGAACATGCTCACATTCATGTCCATTGAGTCAGTGATGCCATCTAACCATCTCATTCTCTGTCATCCCCTTTTCTTCCTGTTTTCAATCTTTCCCAACATCAGAGTCTTTTCTAATGAGTTAGTTCTTCACATCAGGTGGTAAAAGTATTGGGAGTTTCAGCTTCAGCATCAGTCCTTCCAGTGAAAATTCAGGACTGATTTCCTTTGGGATTGACTGGTTTGATCTCCTTGCTGTCCAAGGAACACTCAAGAGTCTTTTGCAACAGCACAGTTCAAAAACATCAGTTTTTCAGCACTCAGCTTTCTTTATAGTCCAACTCTCACATGCATACATGACAACTGGAAAAACCATAGCTTTGACTAGATGGACCTTTGTTGGTAAATTAGTCTCTGCTTTTTAATATGCTATCTAGTTGGTGATAGCTTTTCTTCCAAGAAGCAAGTGTCTTTTAATTTCAGGGCTGCAGTGACCAAATGCAGTGATTTTGAAGCCCAAGAAAATAAAGTATGTCACTGTTTCCATTGTTCCCCCATCTATTTGCCATGAAGTGATGAAACTTTAATTTTTGGGGCTCCAAAACTGTTGCAGATGGTGATTGCAGCCATGAATTTAAAAGATGCTTGGTCCTTGTAAGAAAAGCTATGACCAATCTAGAAAGCATATTAAAAAGGAGGGACATTACTTTGTTGATCAAAATGACTGCTTTTCCTTCCCCTTATTTATTCCAGGTTCAAAAGGGGACAATTCCAGTTGTTCAGTTTTGTATGTAGAGGAGACAGTGGTCAGATAACTCATCACAAAGGTAAAAAAAGATTGAGCAGATATTTGTAAATCAAACAAAACAGCAGAAGCTAAGTGCATGTTTGGAGATGGGAAGAAGACATGGTGGGTGATTTGCTAAGGCAGTGGGAAAGCATACATACAAGGGCCTAAGAATGAACCAGTAAGGTTATTTGCAAACTGCAAGCTGCTTGTTGTGGAAAGAACAGCAAACAAGTGGCAGGGAGTGGGATACTTGGAGAAATAATTAGGAAACACATTTTAAACTTGAAAACTATGCTGTGGAATTTGGAATTTACTTTAGGGGTTATAGAATCCATGAATGTTTTTAAGTAGAGTAGTGATACGCTTACATTTTATTTGTGCTTCAGAAAGGTCACTGAAACTGCAGTTTGAAAATAGATTCAAGAGCTTCTGTTGTTCTCAAATACTGACAACTTCATAGGCTCCCTCTCTAGTAAAAAGGCCTCCTATATTTCCAAAAAGTAACTGTTCACTATCCAAAAGTCCAATTACCTGTGCTCTCCAATGTCCTATAACAGAAAATGACCTTGAAAAATTTTTGATGAAGCCTGCAAGCTGAGAAAGACTACCACTACAGCAAAAAGGTTTTATGGTAGATTCAGTTCATCTATGTTTAAAATCATATTTGATGCCTAAAGTCAATTAAAAATTTTTATCACATCTGTGATAACTGCAGAATTGGATTCAGTCTCAACCAGTAAGTAGGAAGGAACCAGGTCAAATTCCACAATTTTATACCTGATAATGGAGTATGTGTGTGCATACTCAGTCAACTGTTTGTAACCCCATGGACTGTAGCCCACCAGGCTCCTCTGTCCATGGGGTTTTCTCAGGCAAGAATACAAGAGCAGGTTGTCATTTCCCATGCCAGGGGATCTTCCCAACCCAGAGATCAAACCAAAGTCTCCTGCATTGCTGGTGGATTCTATACAGCTGAGTCATCAGTGAAGTCAATAATGGAGAAAATTCCATTAGTAATTGTGCAAGTTGACTAAAACTAATGACCAAATTAAAGATATGATAGTGCTCAGGTAGATTAAGAATTTTAACACATAAAATAAAAATCTTAATATATAATGATTTTGATACAAAGAATAGAACTAAAGCTCTTGTTTTTATTCCTACTATGTATATTGTTGTTCTCAAAAGATAAGACTTATATTTTATGTTAGGGTAAACTCCAATGCATGGACTTTTTTTTTTTTTTTACTCTGCAAGTTCTTATTATTCCAACACCAACATACTCACATCAGATCATCTAAGCAAGGAATAAAAACTTTAGTACAGCTAAAGACTACTTTGTAGTTCAGGAGAGAGGGCCTAAAGTTTATAGGGGTAGATATGAAAGAGCATTGCATAAGGAGTCAGGCTATGAAATGTGAAATTTAAAAAAAAAAGGTTAAGAAGACATAAAGTAAAATAAAGATCTGGATATATGAGTTTCAGGCAAATGTAAGCAAAAGCACTAAACTCTTTTTACATAATTATTACAGTTAGAAACAGATACTTTGGATGCATATTACCAGGAGTATGCTCTACTTAGTACATTTATAAAATCACAGCAGAGATGAAAAAGCATGTAACATAGGAACACATATATAGGGAAAATGAAAAATTCACCCTGCCATACGTAGCAATCCATAATGGAAAAATATGACTAGTAAATGCTTGTGTATCTGAGACCACTTTGAGATATGGCCTCATTTTCTATTCCATAATGAATTAACTTTTCCCATCCAATTAGAAATTTTCTTCTTCAGTCAATATTTAATTTTCTTTCTCTCATATTTTCCAAAGCATAGGGTTTTTCTCTCTCCTCTTCATTTAGGATTAAGAGTCTGATATGCTTTTCCAGCTGAATAAGCAAAATGCATAAATCTAGACAGTTACTAAACAAGAGCACAGGTCTCACTAAGGACTAATGATTACCCTCCTTCAGCTGTTTTAGCACTATTATCTTTTTATATGGGTCAGTGAAGAGAACAACTTATAAGATCATTTCTATAATTTTCCAAACAGCTAAAAATAGGGCCTTAGAAAATTCTTTCATTTAGTTGCTGATTCCTATGCTTGTTTAACGTGACTTAGATCCCTCATGTCTGGAAAGAAATTTTGGAAACTCTGAGCAGTTTTCATTTTATCACTGTCTCTCTGATTGCTTCTTGAAAGTATGTTATACCTTAAGAGTTAGTAGTCCAGTCATGTCCAACTCTTTGCAACCCCCTGGACTGTAGCCTGTCATGTTCCTCTGTCCATGGGATTCTCCAGGCAAGAATACTGGAATGGGTTGAAATGCCCTCTTCCAGGGGATCTTCCTGACCCATGGATCAAATCCACGTCTCTTATAATTCCTGCATTGGCAGGTGGGTTCTTTATCCATAGCACCACATGCGAAGACCATAACTTAAGCTAATTGCTATAAAAAAATATTAAGGCATCTTTCAATGGGAATTAAATTAAGGTTTGGAATGATGATTTATACAGATCTACCCTCTTACTCACTCCATTTTCCTCAGTATGGGTCCTCAAAATGGCCCATGAAAGAGTTTAAGATTAGTTTACCTCAGACATTAACCAAGGCAGACTGTCCAAATAATTTTAAGAACAAATAGAATTTACCTATGTGACCATTAATCATTTCTGTGAATTAAAATGCTTCTATTTAGTATGTCCAAGTTTTAACTTATATTTCATGAACAGCTATTAATATCATGCCAAGAAAATCCAAGTTTAATATATATAAATTGTTTGTGTATACATGTACAATTTCCCACATGAGGACCAAATAACTATAATAATGTTAAGCCATAGGCATTTTCCCTTTATTCCATAAAAATTATTAAACATCTTGAGCAGCACTCTCTGACAGAGTTGCTATGAATTTGGGCATGTTCTACATCTAAACCTTCCCATGTGGTTGCCATTAGCCACACATGGCTACTGTGCCCAGAAGTGTAGCTGATGCATCTCAGGGACTGAATTTCAATTTAATGCACATTTAAACACTCTATATTTAAATCTATTAATAAATAATAGCCAGATATGGCTACCATATTGGACAGAGCAGATCTATGACAGTAAGAAACAGCTACTATATGCACATTTTTATTGGGAAAAAACAAGTACAATTCTTTAAGTACATTATGAAAGGTATAATATTAGACACAGAATGATTAATGGAACATAGAAAATCTCTAACTCAGAGTAGAAAGTGTGGGGGACTTCCCTGATGGTCCAGAGGCTAAGACTCTGCACTCTGCAGGGAAATGGGGTCCCCCTGGGGTTCATCCTGGCCAGGGAACTGGATCCCACATGCCTCAGCTGAGACCCTGCAGCCAGATAAGTAAACAAATAAATTTTTTCTTTTTAAAAAGAAAAGGAATGATAAGACATCGAGGAACACTTTCTAAAGAAAATAAAAGTAGTTGTCTTGAAGGATAAAGTAGGAGTTAGAACCAACTAAATCCTTTTCTGCCCTTGCAAAGAAGACAAATGATAATAATCTTGGTCATAGTAATTTTCAAAAATAGATTCCTCTATTGTGTCTGGTTTCCTGTGTTTCTTTCTTTCCAGTCTTACACTTCTGTAGGCAAGAAAACAATCAGAGTTCTCACAAGCAAACTTTAAAGAACATCCTCTAATGTATCAGATCAGTTCCTCTTGCATTCAAAAAAGTACAGGTGAAAAATCTGGACTTTGGTTATCTACTTTTTCCATATAATATTTGAAGAAATGTGCTACTGCCAGCAACATATAATTATCTACATTTAATGTCCAGAAGAAGAAAATCATTCATTGTTTCTTTTGGCTCTGACAATGCTACTTTAAAAACAAGTCTAACTAAATATTCCTAGTGGGATTTGAAGGAAATATTCAGAAGACGGTATCACATTCCTACTTATGACAATAAGCAATAGTTCCTTATTGTACTCCCCTTGTTCTTACTTCATGTTGTGTCCCACCTGAAAGTGAAAGTGAAGTCATTCAGTCGTGTCCGACTCTCTGCAATCCCGTGGACTGTAGCCCACCAGGCTTCTCCATCCATGGGATTCTCCAGGCAAGAATACTGGAGTGGGTTGCCACATCCTTCTCCAGGGGATCTTCCCCACCCAGGAATCGAAGCCGGGTCTCCCGCATTGCAGGCAGACGTTTTACCATCTTAGCCACCAGGAAAGCCCTGAATCCCACCTGAATGTGACCTCAAACCTATACTTTTAGCCTTACTATCCATCCAATGGATGTTTAAGCTGAATCCCTCTAATTTCAGCTCTCCATTCAGCGCTGAGGTTTTACTTGCTCTACTGCCGCTTCTGCTCCTGACTGCTTGGGGTTACTGCACTTGCCCTTCTCTTTCTGCACTCTAGAAGCAAGACCTCTGTGCCATTAGGATGACTGACACCAAGATTAATTAATCAGTCTTAAAGTGATTTTACAGTTTTCAGAGATATCTTTTAGTACCTACTCAAAGATACCATTTATAGCACTATCTACATTTTCTGAGTTTTTGAAAGGATTTAATTTTAAATGAGAATCACACAAATGACAGTATGGGATATTGCCTGAGTATTCATTTTCTGCCCTATGAGAATACCAGATACACAAATTAAAGAGAGTCATGAATCCCCTGAGGCTCCTCCCATCAAATTGGATAGGCTTTGTGACTGCTTTGACTGATGGAATATATTGGAAGTTGTGCTGTGCCAGTTTCTGCTCCAGGCCTGTAGAGACTGGCAGCTTCCACTCTTGGAAGACTCAGTCTTGGAAGTCAGCCACTGTGCTGTGAGAAATCCACAGCCGCCTCCTGGAGAGGACTAACCTGGCTAAGCTCCCAGCCAGCAGTCAGAACCAACTCGCTCTTCCATGTGAGAAGGTTCTTCATCCCCTAAACCTGATTTACAATATGAAATCCTGGATCCTGTCTTAAACCTGATACCGTATTGGGATACAAAATTTGGGTTTGGGGAGGTGAATGTATTTTGCATATGGGCGCAATGTAAATAATTTTTGGACTAAAGGCTAACTGTGACAGACTAAAGATGATCATACATTCTTTGCATTTCTCCTACAGTTAACAGTTATAATCTGCACCCACTTTTCTTGAGTCTGTGTGCTCCATGACTACTTTGAGTATGACAGAAGTGACACGATAAGAGACAGGACACCTCCACTTCCTGTCTCTAGGAACACTCACTCCTAGATGCTGGTTATCATGCCACAAGGAAGCTGAGCAAGCCCTTGGGGAGATCCACATGAGGAAGAGTTGAGGCCCAAACCAACAGCCCCGGCTCAGCTTCTAGGCATCAGCCAGTACAAGCTTATCAGAAATGTGAATAGATCTCCCAGCCCTACTGAGTCACCACAGATGACAGTACGTAAAACAGAAGTGTGCACAACACAGAGCCTGTCCTGTCTTCTTCATCCACAAAGTCATGAGCAAATTAAAACCCATACTTCAAGCCACTAAGTTTGGGGATTGTTTATTTCATAAAAGTAGACAATCATTTGCTGTTCATTCATTCAGTCATGTCCAGCTCTTTTTGTGACCCCGTTGACTGCAGCACACCAGGCTTCCTTGTCCTTCACTATCTGCCGGAGTTTACACAAACTCACGTCCATAGCGTCGATGATGCCATCCAACCATCTCATCCTCTGTCGTCCTCTTCTCCTCCTGCCTTCAATCTTCCCCAGCATTAGCGTCTTTTCCAATGAGTTGGCTCTTCCCATCAGGCAGCAAAAGTATTGGAAAACTGGAACCCCAGAATATCCTCACAGTAGAGTGTTTCTGTTCTCTCCATGTGGAATTATCTTCACACAAATCTTGCAGGGTTGCTCCATGTTGAGAATTTGGTATTCACTTAAATGCAATAGTATAAGACATGAATCCCCATCTTAGGTATTCTTATTCTCTCAAATCCATCACATGTATACTTTCATTGTTTATTTCTATACGTGTTTATTATCTGTATCTAACTAGTCTCACTCAAAGTAGAATACTGGATACATAAAACAAAGAAATCTGTTTGCTTAGTTCTTTATTATATCTGCTGCACACAAAACATTGCCTCAATACATATTAACTGAATAAATGACAATTTCTGTTCTACTAACTTGACTATCGAAGAGAATCTGATCAGGTAGTAATAGAAGAAAAGAATACTAGAAGTAAATGAGTTAATTCTTTATATCCTCAAATGCTTTTCTTATTGTCTCTCCAAATATGGATCCACCAAATTAAGAAACTAGATTTTAACTGAACTATATTTCAATAACTGGTCTATAACAATGATTCTTTACACCTACAAGCCAAACATCTAGATAGTTATAATGCTGGTTTAGTTGTCACAAACCAAAGAACCTGAGTTGGCTGCTTAAATGTGTAGTGATTGTTTGGAAACATCAAAACCCATAATTCACCCTAAGAAAGTGCCCAGTATGTGGTTTCAGTTGTATTTTTAGTATTTCTCATGATTGTCTTTGCTTTGCATGGGAGCTGGTCTCACATACAACATTTTGAGTTAGATGATAATTTTACACACACACAAACACACATTCTTCCACTCTTCTACATGATTCAAGGAACTTGCTGTCCACTACACTTATTCAGAAACAACTATAATCATATGTCATCCTCTTGAGATGTACAGTTTTAGTTAGGGGAACATAAAAGATTATACTCTGTTTCAAGCAAAAAAAAAAAATCTAATTTTCAGACAGTAAATCATACATGTGGAATCCAAAGGATATAGTCCTTAATCTCTTTTCCTCCCCTTCAGTTCAGTTCAGTTCAGTCACTCAGTTGTGTTTGACTCTTTGTGACCCCATGGACTGCAGCACACCAGGCCTCCCTGTCCATTACCAACTCCCAGAATTTACTCAAACTCATGTCCATTGAGTTGGTGATGCCATCAAACCATCTCATCCTCTGTTATCCCCTTCTCCTCCCACCTTCAATCTTTCCCAGCATCAGAGTCTTTCTCAATGAGTCAGTTGTTTGCATCAGGCGGCCAATGTATTGGAGCTTCAGCTTCAGCATAAGTCCTTCCAATGAATATTTAGGACTTATTTCCTTTAGGATTGCCTGGTTTGATCTCCTTACAGTCCAAGAGACTCTCAAGAGTCTTCTCCAACACCACAATTCAAAAGCATCAATTATTCACTGCTCAGCTTTCTTAATGGTCCAACTCTCACAACCATACATGACCACTGGAATTCTTCCCCTTAGTGTCCTGTATGTCATTACCAAACCCTTATTGAATGGATGTCAAAAGCTTTCATCTTCATTCCCTTCACCCTTTTCTTCTGCAAAATCTTCTAAAATATCAGTTGATAAGAAAGAAATATTGAAGTTCTAATAATGCCTTCAGGAAGACTAGCTTTCAGGATTTTAGGTGAGGTGGCAGACCAGAGTATGGGTGAGCCTCCCAAAGATCCAGCGAATGTGTGATGTAGCACTCTCAGACCACCCAAGTGAATGCCCAGAAATGGTTAATTAACACAAATTAACTGGTTCAGTTAATACTGTCTAACCTTTTCCCCTAAAATAAGGATTTGTGTGTGTGTGTGTATTAGTAGCAGTAACAGTAATAGCAGTTCCTCAAGAAAATTTCCACTAAAATTTGGCTTGCAAAAGGACTACTGTGTCGGGTCTTCTATCCCTGATTGCAGAAATATAAAGAGGGACGTCTCTTGGTAATTGAGCTATTAGAACAATCATTACAAAACTGCTAAATCATGAGAAAACATGACCCTGAAAATTAGATCATAAGAGGCAGGATACTCCTGTGAGTGCTTGCCATGCATTTTAAATGTGCCTGAGCACTGCTTTCCAAAGGCATTAGTTTTGTGGTATCTGTTAAAACACTTATTAAAAACTATTTACAATTTGCTTGTTTGGATTTTCCTCTATTATCTGTGAGTTCATTTCCTTTTGAAATGTCAAGGGACCCACATTATTACCTGCCATGGCCCTTGAAAGAACCAAGATAATCACACGAGTATTCCCCAGCTTATACTCTCAGACACTTTGGAATCCTGTCATCCAAGTCATCAGGGTGCTAATACATTCCAAGCACTGAGGACTCAGAGGAGAACGATGCTTCAGTGTGTTTATAGAATACATTTCATGTAGACAAGCACGAAAGGAACAGTTTGCATAATCATCTGCCAAGAAGAATCCATCTGTCAGAAGAGTGAGAGCTGGTATTGAACAAGTTCACATTAAAAAACAAAATCTCAATTTCCATTCTATGCACTTCATTTCCTTGAGACTAATTATCAGTGTGCATATAAATGGGGAAAATACTTCTTCCTGGTTACAGTTCAAAATTCTGGTCTTGGCAAGAGAACAACAATAGATGCTCACTTCACTGGGGGCTGTACCATGCAGCTGAGAGCATCAGGGCTGGAAATGCCAGGCCAAATCCTGTTGTTGTTGCCAATGCGAAGCTTTACTTTACTGCTTGTGGCAAACGTGGTATGTGTGAACAACAGAAATATTGTCTCATTTCCTTAGTGTTAACTAATCCTGAATAGGCTCCAAAGAAAAAGCACAGCCCCATTTCCCTGAATAGCATTCGTTTTCATAGATTTTTTAATCTGATAATATTTTCGAAGTTCTGCCTAGTTTACTATGGCAGAGACACCAGCCTTCAGAGAAAGACAAGGAAAAGTGCAAAGACACATTTTAAAGACTATCCGTTCAGTTCAGTTCAGTTCAGTTCAGTACAGGCAAGAATACTGAAGTGGCTTGCCATTTCTTTCTCCATGGGATCTTCCCAACCCAAGGATTGAACCCAGGTCTCCTATATGGCAGGCAGAGTCTTTACCATCTGAGCTACCAAGGAAGCCGACTCTCATGCAAATGACCTCCGATAAAACCTGATATTTCTCCTATCTTCCAATACTAGGACTATGGGGATTCTAACAGAAGACAGCTTTCATACTTTTAAAATAGTTTTAAAAATACCATCTAAAGAGAAGATCCTAACTAAATTGTTTCACAATACCTCCCAACCACAGTTTAACATTTCTTTTGAACGCTGTATGTCTTTACTACTTTACAACATAACGGCAGTAGTTCAATGATGAAGATAAGAAAGATAGTGGTAAACTCTGAGTGCCAGGCATTCTTCTAAGCACCATATGTGTGTGCGTGCTGTCATGTCTGACTCTTTGACATTCCATGGACTGTACCCCACCAGGCTCCTCTGTCCTTGGAATTTCCCACACAAGAATACTAGAGTTGGTTGCCATTTCCTACTCCAGGGGATCCACCTTACCTAGGGATTGAACCTGCATCTTCTGCATTGACAGGTGGATTCTTAACTACTAACCTGCCTGGAAATTAGTCATAAGCCTAAAAACTAGATAATGAGCAGCAACAAGTCATTTAATCATTCATCCTCCTAACTCATATTTACACAAGAGGGAACTGAGGTACAAAGAAGCTAAAGTTGCTGATGGTCAAATAATTAATAAAAGGAGGAAGTGAAAGTGAAAGGTTCTCAGTCATGTCCGACTGTTTGCAAACCCATGGCCTGTACCCTGCCAGGCTCTTCTGTCTACGGGATTCTCCAGGCCAGAATACTGGAGTGTGTTGCCTTTTCCTTCTCCAGCAGATCTTCTGACCCAGGAATTGAACATGGGTCTCTAGCATTGCAGGCATATTCTTTATTAGCTGAGCTACCAGGGAAGCCCCTATAAAAGGAAGACCTGGATTTAAATACAGGTAATTGGGGCTTCCCTGGTGGCTCAGATGGTAAAGTGTCTGTCTACAATGTGGGAGACCTGGGTTCGATCCCTGGGTTGGGAAGATCCCCTGGAGAAGGAAATGGCAATCCACTCCAGGACTATTGCCTGGAAAATCCTATGGACAGAGGAGTCTAGTAGGCTACAGTCCATGGGGTTGCAAACAGTTGGACACGACTGAGCGACTTCACTCATTCACTCTCTAACTGGGGCTTCCCTTGTGGCTCAGCTGGTAAAGAATCTGCCAGCAATGTGGGAGACCTGGGTTCGATCCCTGGGTTGGGAAGATCGTCTAGAAAAGGGAAAGGCTACCCACTCCAGTATTCTGGCCTGGAGAATTCCATGGACCACAGCCCATTGGGTCACAAAGAGTTGGACAGGACTGAGCAACTTTCACTTTCACTTTCAGCTGTGTTCCAGAGCTCTTCTTGACCGCCTTGCTCTATTAAATCCAACTTCAGTCAGAAATTTGGGAACTTCAAGATTTGAGTTTTGGCCTCCACGGCTCTAATTATGTTCCTTTCACTTGAGTCATGTGGCCCTCACAAAACAGATTTCTTCTCTTTAACATGTTTCATATATTTTCCTGAAATTGACTCAAATGTGTCTTATTTGCCACATTCTGTAAAAATTGATCTTTGAATCCTTATTTTTCTTCATGGATCGAATTTTACAGAAAGTTTAAAAAATAAAGAAAAAATTGAAATTTTAATACTATTCCCCAAGATTATTTTTAAAAAATTATTTTAAAGGTAGAGGGATCTAAATTTATGTGCTGATATTTCACTTTATAAAATAAAGAAATAGGTTCAATAACCTTTTGTTTATTTATTTTACTTTGGGCCGTGCTGGGTCTTTGCTGCTGCTTGGGGTTTGCTCTAGTCGTGGTGCACGGGGGCTACTCTCTCACTGCAGGGACTCCTCTTGTTACAGAGCACGGGTTCTAGGGCATGTGGGCCTCAGTAGTTGCGTCATGTGTGGTACGTGGGCTCCCAGGCTCTAGAAGGGAGGCTCAATAGTTGCGGTGTGCGGGCTTAGTAGCTCCGCAGCACGTGGGATCTTCCCAAACCAGGAAGTGAACCCGAGTCTCCTGCATTGACAGGCGGAGTCTTTACCACTGACAACCAGGGAAGCCCTCAAACCTTTTAAATAAAAAATGATGTGTACAAGACATGGAGCTAGATTTATGATAAAAAAAAAATTCACAGGACCTTCAGTATTATTAAACTCAGTTGTTTCCTGGGTAGAAAACTCTTTAAATAGTGTTGTTGTTGTTTTTTTTTTTTTTTTCATTTCATGTACTTAACTAAGCATGCTAAGGTAAATCTATATTTTCCATTTTCTTTTATAAATCCCAAGAAATCCTGTATCATCTTATCTGTGCATAAGCACTTTGCTGTGTTTAGTCACTAAGTCATGTCCCAACTCTTTTGTGACCCCATGGACTGTAGCCTGCTGGGCTCCTCTGTCCATGGGATTTCTCAGGCAAGAATACTGGGGTGGGATGCCATTTCCTTCTCCAGGGGATCTTTCTGACCCAGGGATCAAACTCATATCTCCTGCACTGTCAGGAGGATACTTTATCACTGAACCACATGGGAAGCCCCCATCAGGAATTAGATAATCTAAAAACCTGTGTTCTTTGCATGAACTAGAATCTATGATACATGGATCAGAAATTGGGCTCATATGGATCTACAGAAAAATTCATCTGCTGGTGTAGTTTCAGTTAAAAAAAAAAGTGCCATGTATATTATTTCAACTGTATGGAAATGTTCTATACAGAATTGTAGGTAAAGCAAGGTTTTCCATAAAATTCGGTATGCCTGCTTGAATGTCATGCCATGTCAACAACCCAAGCATCAAATAAGTGCCCAAGATATCACTGTTCTATCTATTTCATGTAGGACTTCCTTTCCTGGAGTATGCACCATGCATGCTCCTTCTGAATTCCATATCTCTCTGTAAATATTTGATCCTCTCTTATAAGAATTGATATAACATTTGTGCCCAGATATTAGTTACAATTAATGACTCAATTATCTTTTGCAATATATGGAATACAATTTCATTTTAGCAGTGATATAATGAAATAGGAGCTTTAATCTAAGAAATAAGGCTTATAAACAAAACATATATAAATCACTAATCAACAGTAGATATTATAAACCTCATGGTAGATCTGTGCAGTCTGCAATTGCTTTTTTTAAAGGTGTGAAGAAAACTAGACATTACTAGTTGAGCTGAAAGAGTAAGTAAATACAATAAAGAGGGGTAAAGTGCAGAAAGAGATGTGCTTTGTTCAAAGAGAGTTAGGATCCTTTCAGAATAAGATTGTCGCTCCTTTTAATTTTTTTTTAAACCACTATATTGAGTTATCATTGGCATACAGAAATCTATACATATTTAATTGATCAAAATTCTTTGCCTATTTAATCCACTCCAGATGGACAGTTGCCTGTTTTATCTCTGATTGGGTTTTGCCATGCTCTAAGGAGCACAACAGCAAGCCAAGATAATTCTTTCTGCTGCCAATGTTCTTGAGAAACTGCAGAAAAAGTGAGAAATAAGGGCTGATTTTAGGCCTTTTCTAGCTCTTTTCTAACTTAAGTAGAAACCAGTAAAAATGAATAAAGTTAGGGCATGTATTTGATATAATGGTATAACTTTAAGGGATAAATTAAAAGAAATGTGTATGTTCTAACATGAAGTGTTATCACTTCTTTTTCAATGTGACCAATTTGACTATAAAAAATAAGGTATCCAGTAAATTGGGAGCTTTATTCTTTTTTCATAACATATATTCTCCTTTAGAAGGCAACAATTGTCATGCTTTAGTGATTTATATATCATCAAAAGATCTATTTTTAAAGACTAATAAAGTTTACTATATCATGATGGTAGAAGAGCTGAAATTTAGACTATTCAAAAGTTTTTATAGAATTAAAGAAAACACACAAACTGGCTAATATGAATAACAAGTTCTCATATTCACTTGGTAAAGTTATAAAGGAAAAAATTTTTAATATTCCAATTCCAAATCTGTTCCTCAAAGCTACTTAGCACTGAGTCTAATTTATGAGAAACAAAATTAGCTATAGGAAAACAAGCAATTGAGAGTCTAGTGCTGATTTTACCACTCTTCAAAGAAAGGCAATGCCAAAGAATGCTTGAATGACTGCACAATTGCATTCATCTCACACACTAGTAAAGTAATGCTCAAAATTCTCCAAGCCAGGCTTCAACAGTACGTGAACTGTGAACTTCCAGATGTTCAAGCTGGTTTTAGACAAGGCAGAGGAACCAGAGATCAAATTGCCAACATCCGCTGGATCATAGAAAAAGCAAGAGAGTTCCAGCAAAACATAGCTTTCTGCTTTACTGACTATGCCAAAGACTTTGACTGTGTGGATCACAATGAAACTGTGGAAAATTCTGAAAGAGATGGGAATACCAGACCACCTGACCTGTCTCTTGAGAAACCTGTATGCAGGCCAGGAAGCAACAGCTGGAACTGGACATAGAACAGAGACTGGCTCCAAATAGGAAAAGGAGTACGTCAGGGCTGTATATTGTCACCCTGCTTATTTAACTTATATGCAGAGTACATCATGAGAAACGTTGGACGGGAAGAAGCACAAGCTGGAATCAATATTGCCAGGAGAAATATCAATAACCTCAGATTATTGATTGGAGAAGGAAATGGCAACCCACTCCAGTAGTCTTGCCTGGAGAATCCCATGGATGGAGGAGCTTGGTGGGCTATAGTTCACAGGTCGCAAACAGTCAGACACGACTGAGCGACTTCACTTTCACTTTCACTTTCAGATATGCAGATGACACCACACTTCTGGCAGAAAGTGAAGAACTAAAGAGCCTCTTTATGAAAATGCAAGAGGAGAGTGAAAAAGTTTGCTTAAAGCTCAGCATTCAGAAAACTAAGACCATGGCATCTGGTCCCAAAACTTCATGGGAAATAGATGGGGAACTAGTGGAAACAGTGGCAGACTTTTTATTTGAGGGGGGGGGCCTCTGAAATTACTGTAGATGGTGACTGCTGTCATGAAATTGAAAGATGCTTACTCCTTGGAAGGAAAGTTATGACCAACCTAGATAGCATATTTAAAAGCAGAGACATTACTTTGTCAACAAATGTCCATCTAGTCAAGGCTATGGTTTTTCCAGTGGTCATGTACGGATGTGAGAGTTGGACTGTGAACAAAGCTGAGGGCCAAAGAATTGATGCTTTTGAACTGTGGTGTTGGAGAAGACTCCTGAGAGTCCCGTGGACTGCAAGGAGATCCAACCAGCCCATCCTAAAGGAGACCAGTCCTGGGTGTTCACTGGAAGGACTGATATTGAAGCTGAAACTCCAATACTTTGGCCATGTCATGGGAAGAGTTGAATCACTGGAAAAGACCCTAATGCTGGGAGGGATTGAGGGCAGGAGGAGAAGGGGATGACAGAGGATAAGATGACTGGTTGGCATCACCGACTCGATGGAATTGGGTTTGGGTAGACTCCGGGAGTTGGTGATGGATAGGGAGGCCCTAGTGTGCTGCGATTCATGGGGTTGCAAAGAGTTGGACACAACTGAGTGACTGAACTGAACTGAACTGAATATGGTTGTAAGAGATAAGCTTATTTAGATATTAGTTTCTACTTCTCTGGTGGCTCAGACGGTAAAGCGTCTGCCTACAATGTGGGAGACCTGGGTTCAATCCCTGGGTCGGGAAAATCTCCTGGAGAAGGAAATGGCAACCAACTCCAGTGTTCTTGCCTGGAAAATCCCATGGACGGAGGAGGCTGGTTACAGTCTACAGAGTACGGTCCATGGGGTTGCAAATCAGACATGACTGAGGGACTTCACTTCACTCATTTCTTCATATGCTAATTGAGATATCCATTCTCTCTCCTAATAACTGGAGAAGGAAATGGCAACCCACTCCAGTATTCTTGCCTAGAATTCTCCATGGACAGGGAAGCCTGGCAGGCTACAGTCCATGGGGTTGCAAAGGGTTGGACAAGGTTAAGTTACTAACACATTGCTGCTGCTGCTAAGTCGCTTCAGTCGTGTCTAATTCTGTGCAACCACAGAGACGGCAGCTGACCAGGTTCCTCCATCCCTGGGATTCTCCAGGCAAGAACCGTGGAGTGGGTTGCCATTTCCTTCTCCACGGCATGAAAGTGAAAAGTGAAAGGGAAGTTGCTCAATCGTGTCTGACTCCATAGCGACCCCTACCAGGCATCTCCATCCATGGGATTTCCCAGGCAAGAGTACTGGAGTGGGTTGCCAATGCCTTCTCCTGAATAACACATTACACTGCCCCTAATTACACTTTGCTAGATTTAGCTCAGAATCTATTCTCTTTTTCCTATGGTCATAAAGACCTTTAATATTAGACAGACATGACTATCCAAATAAAACCACATGTGGCTGTCTCTCTTATAGCGTGGTGTTACCATGTGATTAAGTTCTAGCCAATGAAATTTATTTGAAAGAAGTGTATAGCGTCTGTACAGTCTCCTTAAATGGAAACAAGCTTCTTCTCTTCCTCTAACATCCTCCATCCTACTGGACTGAAAGTAAAAATGATGGATGAAACCTAGATTGAATTTGTAATTATAAGTCAATAAAGCCTCTGTGTTTTGAAAAGTAGATCTAGCACTGCATATAAGTAGAAACCTATTTTTGCATTGTTCATTAAATACCTTTGTGACATATGCTTTATTTAAAACTAGGACTGAAAAAAAATGTTTTTAGATTTGTGATGTGTATTTCTTTAACACCTTTCTTAATGTGTATGAAAGTTTTGCCCTCATTTTTATTCTGTACTTTCTTATTCCTTCCTTGTACTGATCACTAGATCACTTTCTAACACCATACACAAAAATAAACTCAAAATGGATTAAAGATCTAAATGTAAGACCAGAAACTATAAAAATCCTAGAGGAGAACATAGGCAAAACACTCTCTGACATAAAGCACAGCAGGATCCTCTATGATCTACCTCCCAGAATACTGGAAATAAAAGCAAAAATAAACAAATGGGATCTAATTAAAATTAAAAGCTTCTGAACAACACAGGAAACTATAAGCAAGGTGAAAAGACAGCCTTCAGAATGGGAGAAAATAATAGCAAATGAAGCAACTGACAAACAACTAATCTCAAAAATATACAAACAACTTATGCAGTTCAAGTCCAAAAAAATAAACGACCCAATCAAAAAAATGGGCCAAAGAACTAGACATTTCTCCAAAGAAGACATCTGGATGGCTAACAAACACATGAAAAGATGCTCAACATCACTCATTATCAGAGAAATGCAAATCAAAACCACAATGAGGTACCATTTCACACCAGTCAGAATGGCTGCGATCCAAAAGTCAACGAGCAATAAATGCTGGAGAGGATGTGGAGAAAAGGGAACCCTCTTACACTGTTGGTGGGAATGCAAACTAGTACAGCCACTATGGAAAACAGTGTGGAGATTCCTTAAAAAATTACAAATAGAGCTGCCTTATGACCCAGCAATTCCACTGCTGGGCATACACACCAAGGAAACCAGAATTGAAAGAGACACATGTACCCCAATGTTCATCGCAGCACTGTTTATAATAGCCAGGACATGGAAGCAACCTAGATGTCCATCAGCAGATGAATGGATAAGAAAGCTGTGGTACATATACACAATGGAGTATTACTCAGCCATTAAAAAGAATACATTTGAATCAGTTCTAATGAGGTGGATGAAACTGGAGCCGATTATACAGAGTGAAGTAAGCCAGAAAGAAAAACACCAATACAGTATACTAACACATATATATGGAATTTAGAAAGATGGTAATGATAACCCTGTATGCGAGACAGCAAAAGAGACACAGATGTTTAGAATGGACTTTTATGCTCTGTGGGAGAGGGCGAGGGTGGGATGATTTGGGAGAATGGCATTGAAACATGTATACTATCATGTAAGAAATGAATCACCAGTCTATGTTCAATACAGGATATAGGATGCTTGGGGCTGGTGCACGGTGATGATCCAGAGAGATGATATGGGGTGGGAGGTGGGAGGGGGATTCAAGATGGGGAACTCATGTACATCCGTGGCTGATTCATATCAACGTATGGCAAAAACAATACAGTATTGTAAAGCAAAATAAAGTAAAAATAAAAATTAAAAAATAAATAAATAAAACTAGGACTGAAAAAAAATGTTTTCAGATTTGTGATGTGTATTTCTTTAATACCTTTCTTAATGTGTATGGAAGTTTTGCCCTCATTTTTATTCTGTACTTTCTTATTCCTTCCTTGTACTGTATCTGATAGTATTCCTAAAATTGTTTGAATTACACTCCCCTGTTCTTTCATTTCACCATCTATTTTACTGGTCCAGAAAATAGAATCTGAATAGATTCTGTTCCTTCTCTTTTCTTACACATGACTTTTCAAGTTAACTATCTCTTTTGCTAATATGAATGTCTTCCTTAATATTCCACTTGCATTTTTATTAACAGCTATTTCAGTGATGGTTCTTGTTGTTGTTATTTTTTCCATTTGCTTCTTTCTTGGTCAGCCACATAACTGTATCTACTATAGCTATTTATGTGGTAAGTCCAAGCTTTTCAAACTTCTAAGAGCATGCTCACATCTCATGTGGTCCTATTAAATGATTGCAGCTTTTGATGACTCTTTAACTTAACATTTGAAATAGTTGGTGTCAACTAGCTATGAGATGAGAATACTCATAGCAAAGACAAAGAAAAAATGTTTACACAACAGACTTCTTTAGAGTGAGACTATCATTGTTATTAGCTAACTGATAAGGTTAAAAACCATAAATTATTTATTTACTACTAAGAAATTTTGCATAGGAACATGGAATATTAGGTCCATGAATCAAGGCAAATTGGTAGTAGTCAAAAAGGAGATGGCAAGAGTGAACGTCAACATTCTAGGAATCAGCAAACTAAAATGGACTGGAATAGGTGACTTTAACTCAGATAACCATTATATCTACTACTGTGGGCAGGAAGCCTTAGAAGAAATGGAGTAGCCATCATGGTGAACAAAGGAGTCTAAAATGCAGTACTTGGATGCAATATCAAAAATGACAGAATGATCTCTGTTCATTTCCAAGGCAAACCATTCAATATTACAGTAATCCAAGTCTATGCCCCAACCAGTAATGCAGAAGAAGCTGAAGTTTAACTGTTCTATGAAGACCTACAAGACTTTTTAGAATTAACACCCAAAAAAGATGTCCTTTTCAATACAGGGGAGTCTAATGCAAAAGTAGGAAGTCAAGAAACAGCTGGAGTAAGAGACAAATTTGGCCTTGGAATACAGAAGGAAGCAGGGCAAAGGCTAATATAGTTTTGCCAAAAGAATGCATTGGTCCTAGCAAACACCCTCTTCCAACAACACAAGAGAAAACTCTACACATAGACACCACCAGATGTTCAACACAGAAGTCAGATTGATTATATTCTTTGCAGCCAAAGATGGAGAAACTTTATACAGTCAGCAAAAAAGAGACCAGGAGCTGAGTTTGACTCAGATCATGAACTCCCTATTGCCAAATTCAGACTTAAATTGAAGAAAGTAGGGAAAACCACTAGACCATTCATGTATGACCTAAATCAAATCCCTTATGATTATACGGTAGAAATGAGAAATAGATTTAAGGCACTAGATCTGATAGACAGAGTGCCTGATGAACTATGGATGAAGGTTCACGGCATTGTACAGGAGACAGGATGCTAAAGACCATCCCCATGGAAAAGAAATGCAAAAAAGCAAAATGGCTCTCTGGGGAGGCCTTACAAATCGCTGTGAAAAGAGAAGTCAAAAGCAAAGGAGGAAAGGAAAGATATAAGCATCTGAATGCAGAGTTCAAAGAATACCAAGAAGATATAAGAAAGCCTTCCTCAATGATCAATGCAAAGAAATAGAGGAAAACAACAGAATGGGAAAGACTAGAGATCTCTTCAAAAAAATTAGAGATACCAAGGGAACATTCACGCAAAGATGGGCTCGGTATAGGACAGAAATGGTATGGACCTAAGAGAAGCAGAAGATATTAAGAAGAGGTGGCAAGAAAACACAGAAGAACTGTACAAAAAGAGCTTCATGACCAAGATAATCACGATGGTGTGATCACTTACCTAGAGCCAGACATCCTGGAATGTGAAGTCAAGTGGGCCTTAGAAAGCATCACTATGAACAAAGCTAGTGAATGNTATGACCAACCTAGATAACATATTCAAAAGCAGAGACATTACTTTGCCAGCAAAGGTCCGTCTAGTCAAGGCTATGGTTTTTCCAGTGGTCATGTATGGATATGAGAGTTGGACTGTGAAGAAAGCTGAGCACCGAATTGATGCTTTGAACTGTGGTGTTGGAGAAGACTCTTGAGAGTCCCTTACACTGCAAGGAGATCCAACCAGTCCACTCTAAAGGAGATCAACCCTGGGATTTCTTTGGAAGGAATGATGCTAAAGCTGAAAATCCAGTACTTTGGCCACCTCATGGGAAGAGTTGACTCATTGGAAAAGGCTTTGATGCTGGGAGGGATTGGGGGCAGGATAAGAAGGTGACGACAGAGGATGAGATAGCTGGATGGCATCACAGACTCGAAGGACATGAGTCTGAGTGAATTCCAGGAGTTGGTGATGGAACGGGAGGCCTGGCGCGCTGCAGTTCATGGGGTCACAAAGAGTCAGACACGACTGAGTGACTGAAGTGAACTGAAGAAATTTTGTAATGTGATTTTTTTTTTATTGATGCACCTATAAAATCACCTATCACATTATTTCATCTTTTAGATATATTATTTCTGTTGAAGTAATCCAGTTTTTAGTGTATATAAATTACTTAATATTCCATTTATAAATAATAAAGTTTATAAAATGTTTTTGAAAAGCATTATAAGATTAATAGAAATCACAAAATGTAGGAGACAGTATCTCCGATTTTTCAGGAATCGATAAATCTGTACCACTGCATTGGTACATAATATTTTAGGCCTTCAGATTTCTTGACTGAGTAAAATTCTTTCATGATTCTCTGGGAAATTCCAATGTGAAAAACATTAAAGCACAAAAATAGGCAAAACATATATTTGTATTTAATTAAAATCCCAATGAAAATAACAAAGCCTTTATATATATATCTTTAATATTCAAATTATTTTGGATGCAGTTTCGGTTATAATGAAAGTTGAATGAAACAAGTTCTACTTATTAAGATTCCATCTCGTAAGAGCCTCTTCAGCACGTGATATTGGAAAAGTTGGACAGCTGCATGTAAATCAATGAAGTTAGAACACAGCCTCTCACCATATACAAATACTCAAAATGGCTGAATGACATAAATATAAGACATGATATCATAAAAGTCTTAGAATAAAACATAAGCAAAACAGTCTCTGACATAAATCATAGCAATATTTCTTAGGTCAGTTACTCATGGCAATAGAAATAAATGCAAAAATAAACAAATGGGACCTAATCAAGCTTGAGAGCTTTTTCAGAGCAAAGGAAACCATAAACAAAGCAAAAAGACAACCTACAGACAGGGTGAAAAATTCAGCAAATGATACAACCAACAAGGGTTTAATTTCCAAAATATACAAACAGCTCATACAACTCAGTAGCAAAAAAGCAAACAATCCAATTTAAAAAAAAAGGTCAGAAGACCTAAAAAGACATTTCTCTAAAGAAAACATATAGATGGCTAATAAACATATGAAAAGCTGCTCAGTACCACTAATTATCAGAGAAATGAAAATCAAAAATACAATAAGATACCACCTGACATCAGTCCGAATTGCCATCATTAAATAATCTACACATAATGAATGTTGGATAGAGTGTGAGGAAAAGGCAACCCTCTCACACTGTTGGTGGTAATGTAAATTGGTGTAACCAGTATAGAAAACTATAGGAAGTTTCCTCAAAACACTAAAAATGGAGTTGCTATACAATCTCACTTTGGGGCATATATCCAGAGAAAATTATACTTTGAGAAGATACATGTGCAGCAGCCAAGACATGGAAACAACCTACATATCCATCAGCAGATGAGTGGATACAGGAAATGTGGTGTACTGTACAATGGAATACTACTCGGCCATGAAAAAGAGAGATGCCATCTGCAGCAACACAGCTGACCTAGAGGGTATCGCACCAAGTGAACTAAGTCAGAAACAGAAGGACAGATGCCATATGATAGCACTCACATGTGGAAGCTAAAATACGACACAAATGAGATTATCTGTGAATTAGAAACACACTCACAGTTGTAAAAAATAGACTTGTGGTTGACATGAGGAAGAGGCGTGGAAGAGGCATGGAGTGGGAGGTCGGGGTTAGCAGATGTAAGCCATCATACGAATAAGCAATGAGGCACTACTATACAGCGCAGGGAACTATATTTGACATCCTGTGATAAATCACAATGGGAGAGAATACAAGAAAGAATATGCACATATGTGTGTGTGTGTGTGTATATAACTGAATCACTTTGCTGTACAGCAGAAATTAACATTGTAAGTCGACTATACGTCAATAAAATCCATTTTTTAAAAATTCCAATTCCATCTTGTAATTTAGAGGACTGAGACTAATAGCTTAATGTTGAGTATTACACTACACATTAATTCATTAATTATTGGTGTGCTCCACACCAAAACCTGTCACAGAGTCATTGTTGGGGTTATTTACTGCTGCTGTTTTCACCAAAATGTACTTTGTTTATTATGAAGACTTTTAAAATCAGAGCTTGCCACACTTTTCTATGTGTACTTGTACATACTTAAATCAGAAAGATACGCTATGGGTTCTGAATTTAGTGCCATCATCCACAAAGGCACTGCTCCTCAAACATTCATGTGCACACCAATCTTTTGGGGAGCTTGGTAAAAATAAATATTCTGATTCAGTAATTTTGAACTGTGTCAAGTGTCTGCCTCTCTAACAAATTCCCAGATAATGCTGAGAACTATAAACCCCACTTTAGGAAGCAAGGCTTTAAAGAACTCGTAATGAGTGTGGTCAAAACCTAGTTTCGATTATCATTCAAAATCCCCTTTCATGCATCCCACATGGATTTATGCCTCCCAGCGTGTGCTGAGAGCTCTCATGCATATTCTTTCAAGCTGTTTTAATTATCATTGATATCAAAAATCTCTTAGACTTCATTACTGAATTTTGTTTCCAGATTACATTCCCTCACATCATTTTATTTTTTTAATTTATTCAAGCATTTATTAGTGTCTCTTATGTATTATCCACTGGTAGTGTAGCAGTGAACAAGTCATGTGTTTTTATTTTAAATTAAATTTATTTATTTTTATTATTTAAAACTTTTTATTTTATATTGGAATATAGCCAGTTAACAGTGTTGTGGTAGTTTCAGGTGAACGGTGAAGTGACTCAGCCATACACATAGATGTATCCATTCTTGCACAAACTCTCCTCCCATCCAGGCTACCACGTAACAATGAGCTGAGTTCCCTGTGCTATACAGAAGATTACCCACTTTAAAAACAGCTGAGCGTACATGTCCATCCCAAAGGAGCCTCATTTTAAACAGTAGAGAAACAGTACAAAGCTAAAACTTACCACTTTAACCATTTTAAGTATACAGTTCAGTCGTGTTAAGTATATTCATGCTATCGTGCACTGAACTTCACAACTTTATCATTTCTCAAAAAGAAACTCTACATGCATTAAACAGCTACCTATCTGCCCTTGCCCCAGCCTCTGGCAACCTCTGTTCTACTTTTTCCCTAATGGCAACCCACTCCAGTGTTCTTGCCTGGAGAATCCCAGGGGTGGGGGAGCCTGGTGGGCTGCCGTCTATGGGTTTCACAGAGTCGGACACGACTGAAGCGACTTAGCAAAGACCTCATATAACTGGAATCCTACAATATTTGCCTTTTGTGGCAGCGTATTTCACTTATAATCTCCTTAAGCTTCATTCAGCTCGTGTCCATGTCCTCCCTTTTTTTTTAAATTTCTTCAGTACATCTTTATTTTTTAGACTTATTTTTTGAGAAACATAAAACAAGAGACGAATGTACACTAACGTTCATTGCAGCCCTTTTTATAATAGCTAGAACATAGAAACAACCTAGATATCCATCAACAGATGTATGGATACAGAAACTGTGGTATGTACAATGGAATATTACTCAACTATGAAAAAGAATGCATTCAAGTCAGTCTTAATGAGGTAGAAGGACTGATGTTGAGGCTGAAGCTCCAATACTGTGGCCACCTCATGCAAAGAACTGACTCATTGGAAAAGACCCTGATGCTGGGAAAGATTGAGGGCAGGAGGAGAAGGGGACGACAGAGGATGAGATGGCTGGATGGCATCACTGACTCGATGGACGTGAATCTGAGTGAACTGCGGGAGTTGGTGATGGACAGGGAGGCCTGGCGTGCTGCAGTCCATGGGGTCGCAAAGAGTCGGACACGACTGAGCGACTGAACTGAACTGAACTGAACTGAGTGAGGTAGATGAACCTAGAACCTATGATACAAAGTGCAGTAAGTTGAAAGAGAAAGACAAATATTGCATACTAACACATGCCTATGGAATCTAGAAAGATGGTACTGATGAACCTACTTGCAGGGCAGCAGTGGGGATGAAGACACAGAGAACAGACTTGTGGACACAGTGGGGGAAGCAGAGGGAGGGATGAATTGAGAGAGTAGCATGGAAACACATATATTACCATGTGTAAAACAGACAGCAAGTGAGAATTTGCTGTGCAAAACAGGGAGCTCAACCTGGTGTTCTGTGACACCCCTAAAGGGGTAGGGTAGGGAGAGAAATGAGAGGGGAGATCAGGACAGAGGGGACATATGTATACCTGTGGCTGACTCATGTTGATGTGTGGCAGAGGCCAACACAATATTATAATTTAGTTATTTTTAATTGGAGGACAATTTCTTTACAATATTGTGTTGGTTTCTGCCATACATCAACTTGAATCAGCCATAGGTATCCGTATGTCTTCTCCTTCTTAAACCTCCCTACCCCCTCCCACTCTATCCCACTCCTCTGCGTTGTAACAGAGCATCAGTTTATGATCCCTGAGTGAACAGCAAATTCCCACTGGGTATCTATTTTACATGTGGCAATGTACACATTTTCATGTTGTTCTGTTAGTCTCACCTTACCACATCTTTATTCAGAGAAATTGATGTATATTCAACTCTATCTTTTCCATGCTAATAAAATCATATAAAGCACTATATTTAGAGGTATAATTTGAAACTTTATATGTTTTTACAGAAATGAGACCAGAATATACCTACCTCACTGCATGTTACAGTTTTCACTTAGTAGATCAAGATGAAAAACTTTTCTGTATTATTTTTAATAACTTCATATTCTCCAGTTTGGATATGCCATATTTTACTCAACCATCTTCTTACATAAATTTCACTTTTTGCCACAATACATTTATGGTAAACATCCTTGTAACTATATGAGTGAGACTTTTCTTTCCATATGATAATAGTCATAGGAGAAATGCTGTCTACGTATATTTTTATTTTAGTGGATTTTTCCATAGAATTCTAAGTACTGTACAATTTATATTTCTACTAGCAATTTATCATAGTACTTTCTTTTGCTGTTAACAATCAGTGTTGCTAATGAGAAAAATATATGTTGAATGTATCATATTTTGTAATATCAATAAAACACTTCAGTTCAGTTCAGTTGAGTCTATCAATCATGTCTGATTCTTTGAGACTCCATAGACTGCAGCATGCCAGGCCTCCCTGTCCATCAGAAATACCCAGAGTTTACTCAAACTCATGTCCACTGAATTGGTGATGCCATCCAACCATCTCATCCTCTGTCGCCCCCTTCTCCTCCTGCCTTCAATCTTTCCCAGTATCAGGGACTTTTCACATGAATCAGTTCTTCCCATCAGGTGGCCAAAGTATTGGAATTTCAGCTTCAACATCAGTCCTTCCAATGAATATTCAGGACTGATCTCCTTTAGGATTGACTGGTTGGATCTCCTTGCAATCTAAGGGACTCTCAAGAGTCTTCTCCAACACCACAATTCAAAAAGCATCAATTCTTCGACACACCGCTTTCTTTATAGTCCAACTCTCATATCCATACACGACTACTGGAAAAACTATAGCTTTGACTAGATGGACCTTTGTTGGCCAAGTAATGTCTCTGCTTCTTAATATGCTGTCTAGGTTGGTCGTAACTTTTCTTCCAAGGAGCAAGCGACTTTTAATCACATGCCTGCAGTCACCATCTGTGTGATTTTGGAGCCCCCCAAAATAAGATCTGTCACTGTTTCTACTGTTTCCCCATCTATTTGCCATGAAGTGATGGGACCAGATGCCATGATCTTCGTTTTCTGAAAGTTGAGTTTTAAGCAGACTTTTCCACTGTGCTCTTTCACTTTCATCAAGAGGCTCTTTAGTTCTTCACTTTCTTCGATAAGGTGGTGTCTTCTGCATATCTGAGGGTATTGTTGTTTCTCCCGGCAATCTTGATTCCAGCTTGTGCTTCATCCAGTCCAGTGTTTTGATGTTCTCTGCATATACGTTAAATAAGCAGGGTGACAATATACAGCCTTGACGTACTGGAACCAGTCTGTTGTTCCATGTCCAGTTCTAACTGTTGCTTCCTGAGCTGCATATAGGTTTCTCAAGAGGCAGGTCAGGTGGTCTGGTATTCCCATCTCTTTCAGAATTTTCCACAGTTTATTGTGATCCACACAGCCAAAGGCTTTGGCATAGTCAATAAAGCAGAAAAAGATGTTTTTCTGGAACTCTCTTCCTTTTTCCATGATCCAGTAGATGTTGGCAATTTAATCTCTGGTGCCTCTGCCTTTTCTAAATCCAGCTTGAACATCTGGAAATTCATGGTTCACCTACTGTTGAAGCCTTGCCTGGAGAATTTTGAGCATTACTTTACTAGCTTGTGAGATGAGTGCAATTGTGCAGTAGTTTGAGCCTTCTTTGGAATTGTCTTTCTTTCGGATTGGAATGAAAACTGACCACTTACTATGCATATTTGCCTATTTCCAGAATTGTGACCACACTATACTATAGAGGTTAACTGAAGTGCAGATATTAATCCTAATCAATACTAGGTGTGTTAACTTTTTTTATGGTGTATTTTGTGATGTAGCATATTTTAAAAAAATACATATAGTCAAATACATCTTTTTTCCATAGTTTCTTTTTCTGACATGGCTAAAATTCTTCCTAAAGAACATTCTTCCAAAAGAATGTTCCTTTAATCTCTTACATTTTGTTATAAAACCTTTAATTTTTACATTTATGTTTTGGTTCATCTAAAATATATTTTTGAGTAGCAGGCTGCTGCTGCTGCTAAGTCACTTCAGTCATGTCCAACTCTGTGTGAGCCCATAGATGGCAGCCCACAAGGCTCTTCTGTCCCTGGGATTCTCCAGGCAAGAATACTGGAGTGGGTTGCCATTTCCTTCTCCCTTGAGTAGTAAGAGATAATCTTTATTTTCTCCTACTTAGATGACAGTTGGGTCAACAGGTTATTAAATCAGCCATTGTGTTCCCACAAATTTAAAATATACCACAGCCAAATAAAAATTTCAATTATGCATACAGTGGAATCTGCTAGTTTTCCACTTGGTTTCCCTCTTGGACTTTCTATTCTTAAATCAAAAACCTTTTTTAAAAATTCTGATTTTATATTATTTCATTCTTTTATAAGATCAAACTGCCATTTTTTTTATTGTTGTTGTTGTCCTGCATATTCATAGGATTTTATTTTTCAAATAGAATTCAAGGTGATTTTACACAATTAAAAATTGATTGCTACGATCTCACTGGAAATTACATTAAATTTATAATACAAATCAGAGAGAATTGACAACTTCATCATATTACTCTTACTATCAAAAACATGATATGCATTCTGCTACTTAGAATTTATTTCACATTATTAAGACTGAGTAGTTTTCTGTATATAGTATAATATTTAATACTTGGCATACTTGATTACAAGCCCTACTTCCTTATTCAATGTTTGCTTTATTTGTCATTTCATTGTTACCAGTTTTCCACTTCTATGTTTTGCTGATTTATTCAAAAGCTACAAATGACTTTAAAAAATTTTTCCTTTGGGGATTTCTGCTTCCCACTATGATAGATTAGCTTGTATTAGACCAACTTGACCCTTCCAGAAAAAGTATAAAACTTGTAATATATACCAAAAGCAACTTTTGAAAGGTAGTAGAGTACAATTAAGAAAGACACAATTTTACACAGCAAAGATCCTAGAGAGAAGACAGAAGTGCTGACAAGAGTTCAATATTTTCTGCCACTTTAATTTTGAGATATTTGTTGATTAATAACAGTAGGAAATGTAGTAAACAACATAAATAAACTCAGAACTGATGGTGGTCTCCTGGAACCAGGGGGATAAATAATTGTTATTCAAGGCTACAAAGTGACCTAATAACTGTAGGAGAAAGACCCTGTAGAAAAGAAACTTGTAGAAAAATGAGCTTAACATTCTGTTGTGCGTTCCTCTTTGAAGCATTATTCATTTCTTCAAATAATGCCACAAGGCTAAGAATATGTGAAGAAACGCATATTTAGAGTCTAAAGTAGGTATCAGTAATTTATGACATCCAGGTTAAATTTAGCCGACCATCTGTTTTTATAAATAACATTTTATTGTAACAAAGACATACTGACTTGTTTACATTTCTCTAGTGAATGCTTTTGTAGCTCAGTAGTGTAACTGAGTAATTACGACAGAGACTATATGACCTGGAAAACTCAAAATACTTATTATTTTGCTATTCACATAAAAAGTTTGCTGATAATAAACAATAAACGAAATGAAAGGCAACCCTCAGAATGGGAGAAAATATTTGACAATGGGGCAACTTACAAGAGATTAATCTCCAAAATATACAAACAACTCATGCAGCTCAATATAAAAAAAATAAACAGCCCAATTTAAAAATGGGTAAAATACCTAAGTAGACATTTCTCCAAACAAGACATAAAGATAGTTAAGAGGCACCTGCAAAGATGCTCAATATCACTAACCATTGAAGAAATGCAAATCAAAACTATAATGAGGTATCACCTCACATCAGTCAGAATGGCCAGCATCAAAAAATCTACAAACAGGAAATGCTGGAGAAGAGGTAACTCTTCCACACTGTTGGTGGGAGTGTAAACTGTTTCTTACATTCCAGAAAGTAGAGTGTAAGTGCATGCATGCTCAGTGTTTCAGTCGTGTCCAGCTCTTTGTGACCTCATGGACTGTAGCCCTCCAGGGTCCTCTGTCCATGGGATTTTTCAAGCAAGAAAACTGGAGTGGATTGCCATTTCCTTCTCCAGAACCTCTTCTGGACCCAGGACTCGAACCCACATCTCTTACATCTCCTGCACTGGCACATGGTTTCTTTGCCACTGAGCCACATTGGTGGTGATTCCTTAAAAAGTAAAAATAGAGTTGCCATATGACCCAGCAATCCCATTAACGGTCATTTATCAAGAGAAAGCCATAATTTGAAAAAAATACATTCACCCCAACACTCATTGCAGCACTATTTACAATAGCTGAGACATGGAAGTAACATAAATGTCCACTGATAGAAGAATGGATAACGAAAATGTATTTTACTTATATATATATATGCATGTATGAGTGCATTGGCTTGGCCAAAAAGTTCATTTGGGTTTTTCTGTATGATGACCAAACCTTTTGGTCAACCCCATATACATGGAATAGGATGAAGTGTGATATGGAAGCTTCCCAGGTGGCACAATGGTAAAGAATTCACTTGCTTTGTAGGAGATACAGAACACACACGTTCAACCCCTGGGTCAGGAAGACCCCCTGGAGTAGGAAAATGCAACCCACTCCAGGATTCTTGTCTGGAAAATCTTACAGACAGGGGAGTCTGGCAGGCTGCAGTCCACAGAGTCACAAAGAGTGAGACACAGCTTAGCGACTGAGCACATATGTAAATGTATAACTGCTTCATTTTGCTGTACAGCAAAAAGTAATACACATGGCAAATCAGCTGTAGTATGACAAAAATGAACTTAAAAACTAAAAATTCAATTAAAAATAATTTTTTTAAAGAGGGGAAAATATAAAAATCTGTACCAAAAAAATGGGAATATATAAAAATAGAATATCAGGGGGATTCTAAATTTAAGAAATAACTGAAATTATTTTAAATTAATTTAAAATGGGGTTAAAGGCTTTCCCTGGCAGTCTAGTGGTTAAGACTTAGCACTTTCACTGCCCTGGCCCTGGGGGATTCAATCCTTGGTGAGGGAACTAAAATCCTGCAAGCCATGGTATGGCCAAAAAAAAAAGAAAGAAAGAAAAATGTGGGGTTAAAAGCAGAATAACAAACAGAAGAGAAGACTTGTGAAGTAGAAGACAGCATAAAAATAAATACCCGGGAAAAGACAGAAAAGAATCAAAGAGCAAATGGCCTGTCATTCATCTAACTGGGTTTGCATCAGAGGAGAGACATAACAGGACAGATAATAACTGGAGAAACGTGGCCTGGGAACTTTTCAAA
This sequence comes from Connochaetes taurinus, assembly GCA_006408615.1. Lineage (NCBI taxonomy): Eukaryota > Metazoa > Chordata > Mammalia > Artiodactyla > Bovidae > Connochaetes > Connochaetes taurinus. Next base: position 315,726 of record SJXO01002257.1, read on the forward strand.
TCTGATCAAAACCACAGGTTTAAAAGTCCTTTTTAAATTGAAATTGTGTTTAAGTTCAATTAAAACTGTTGCTTTTGCTTAAAGCATCTTCCTTCTAAGAGCAGTCTTATTGGATTAAATTGCCTCTCTTTCTCTGTTCTATCTCTGGGCCTTCTTAGCAACTACAAACATCTTCTCTGGTCTGCTCCTTAAGACAGTCCAAATACTGGAGTAAGGTGATAGTGATCTGGGGAGAGATGCAAAACACTGCATTCTTGGCCTGAGAGAGGCAACAGTCAACTTTTCAGTCCTCTGCTGCTGTAGTTTTCAGGAGTACAGAGAACTCAACATGCCAGGCTTGCTGTCTCCCAGAACCTCCAGTATAGACGGACCAGCCAGTCTTCTTTGAAGCATACCTGGAAGAAATGTACAGCTTCTCGCCTTGTCGGGGGTGGGATTCTTGGGTATCTTCAGGTTGGCTTCTACCTTGAGGCCATCTGGTCCTTTAGATCTTTAACCTAAACTTCCCTCTACTTTTCCAAAAGTGATAGCAAGTTTAGTGGAGGAAAGCAGCCATATTCTCTTCTTTAGAACTCCAGTTAAGCCTGAGGCCTTGCTCCCAGCTGCTAAGGCTCAGTTTCACTTGCGTGGGGCATGGGAGAGATAAAGTTGTTAGGTGGCAGTTAGGATAAGGACCTCCAGGCAGTAAGCATGGAAGCTGCCACCTGTTCCTATTTTCCAAATCTTTCCTCTTTCAAAATGTATTTAAATATTGCTATTTCTTCAAAAAGGCTTATTATTTCAGAAAATTGTTTTAAACAACTCTATCTCTGAAGGAAATGTCATGCAACTGAAATAAAAGCCCAAAATAGGCTCTTATTCGTAAATGGCAGTAAACCAAACAGATCATTAACGAAAACATTACTATAATAACTTTTCAAACACCAAATAGTCTTGTGCAGAATATAATTTTACTAATAGTATCTCCTTTTTAGGTACCCCATAAAATCTATTGTAAAATCCATTCCAAAATGATTATGTATTTATATATTCTAAATTCAATAGAAAGCTATAAATATAGAAGCATTTCTTCTGTTTAGGCATACATATGTTGGTAGATATTTTTTATTTTTTTTTTTACAAAAATATCCACATGAGAAAGTGAAAGATGATGGCTATGAATTTCTGAGCCAAACGACCGAGTCAGATAGGCATTACATTTAACAGTGTATGGAAAATGTTACGGAGATATGTTCCATAGTCTCTAAATTAAAAATGCTGTTTTTACCCCAATGAGTATATCATAAATAGAAATGAATAAGTTGCTAAACCCTCAGAAGTCTAGCATTCTCCAAGTTCTAAACATATTGAATTACAAGGATGCAATTTCTTTTCTTGTTTTCCGGATTTTAAATGACAGTGCACTGGCAGAAAACAAAAGCTGAACCAAACTAACACTGGGAAATGAAGAAAAATGAAGCTGGCATCCTAGCCCCGGGAATCTTGCCAAAAGAAAAGTAGCTTCTTTCCCCATTCCTAAACTCATTCCATTTTCAGAGGCTGAAATGGATTTCCTATCCCACACTAGTAAAAAGGAGATTGAATTCAGGAAATTCAAATGCTTGTGAGGAGAAATGCTAATTATAATCAACCATATTTACATAATAAATGTCATAAGTAGACCTCAGAGAGCTATGATTAAAAACTGGTATTCCTTTAGTTTATCAATACAAAATTTACATGCAACATCCAGACAGTAGTAGTGTTAGTCACTCAGTCATGTCCAACTCTGCCACCACACAAACTGTAGCTTGCCAGACTCCTCTGTCCATGGGATTTTTCAGGCAAGAATATTGGAGTGGATTTCCTTCTTCAGAGGATCCTGATCCAGGGATCGAACCCAGGTCTCCTGCATGCAGGCAGATTCTTTACCATCTGAGCTACAGGGACTCCATAAACATGTGAGGCAAACCTCTATGGGCAGCACTGTTAGTGTGAGTCCCAATGTTGCTTATCCAAGAGTATTCAGCCATGAAGATGCACCTCACAGACTTCCCACTTCCCAGTGAATTATGGCCATTTTCACTGCTAAAGGACCTCTGAGACATACTTCAATAACATGATTATACAGATGAGGGAAGGGTCAGTCAAAGAGATTAAGGAACTGCTGGTCACCACTTAGTAAAGTCGGAGGAGATCTCAGGTTCCAAGATTTCTACCAACACAGATTTTAATGCCCACTTAGTAACCAGACATCAACTAATTCAACCGAAATGAAATGTAGAAACAGCTGGAATTTTCTCATGTCTGAAATCTCTCTATCTCTACATCTGTATCTTTATATAATCTCACTCACTTTTAAGATATTCAGAGAAGACAATTATTCATCAAGTTATCTAAAGGAGAAAGAGGGGAGAGTGCCATGGTGAACTTTGCGGGTATTTGAGAAAGGGGATATTTTGGGGGTGAAAATAGTGAATTTGGTCTCTGACACATTAGTATTAGGTGTCAACAAAGCAATATTTACATAGCAGGGAAGAGAAACAAATACATCTCAAAGTGTTAGAAGGAATGAATTTAACATTCCACAATGTCTTTTGAAGGAATTATCCTCAAGTGGTGCTAGTAGTAAAGAACCCCTCTGTCAGTGCAGGAGACATAAGAGACACGAGTTCAATCCCTGGGTTGGGAAGATCTGATTGAGGAGGGCATGGCAACCCACTCCAGTATTCTTGCCTGGAGAATCCCATGGACAGAGGAGCCTGGCGGGCTACAGTCCATGGGGTCACAAAGAGTAGGACACAGCAGAAGTGATTTAGCAGGCATGCATCCTCTACACAATACAACATGAAAGCTGGAAATTTATGAGTAAACCTCAAAAGTAGTGACAGCACTTGACATTGATAGGTGAAATGTAAGGTGATTCTTAGGTGAGCAGAAGTTGCTATGCATTAAGAAAAANAGGACACAGCAGAAGTGACTTAGCAGGCATGCATCCTCTACACAATACAACATGAAAGCTGGAAATTTATGAGTAAACCTCAAAAGTAGTGACAGCACTTGACATTGATAGGTGAAATGTAAGGTGATTCTTAGGTGAGCAGAAGTTGCTATGCATTAAGAAAAAATATTTTTAAAAGTAGATTGAAGAAAATTTGTTGAAAATAATCAAAACTCTAATATCATTTTGAAAGTGAAGTTAAAGTAAAGTTGCTAAGTCGTGTCCGACTCTTTGCAACCCCATGAACTGTAGACTACCAGTCTTCTCTGTCCATGGAATTTTCCAGGCAAGAATACTGGAGTGAGTTGCCATTTCCTTCTCCAGGAGATTTTCCCCACCCAGGGATTGAACCCGGGTCTCCCGTATTGTAGGCAGAAGCTTTACCATCTGAGCCAGTTTTATTCAATTCTAAATAGTATTCAACTTTGTAAGGGAGTGTGGCATATGAAGTAACAAAGAAGTGGACCATTATCTATTTATAAACTATGCATTTGAATTTCCAGAACTATTGTGAAACACAGAAAGCAATTTCCATATTAAATGACAGTAAATACAGCTCTGAAAAGGAGTCTCTAAACAATTTTTGATTTAAAAGCATTTGTCTTTCAGAAAACATGGTGAGCTAATTTTCTCATTTATGGGCAAAGAATGTTATAATAGGGATGATATAATAACAATTTTTAGGCCATATAAATTCTTTAACTTGAAATTTTATTTTCTTTGACATGATTTTAATTGAAACAAACAGATTTCAGTGACATTTAGAAACTGACTTTATTTTTTAAGTTAATCTACAAATCTATAATTGATTATTTTGAAACTTTTTATTACTACTATAGGTTCTATGAAAGATATTAGATACTATCCTTGCTCTTGTGAAGTTTACATTTTCCTTGGGAAGACAGGATTTATCAAATCAGTACTATATTGATTGAGTTACTAAAAGACTTTCCAAGTAAGGGACTAAAATGAAAACAATAAGTTAGGACCAGATTATTTAAAAATCACACAAATCAGACAATTTATATTTAATATGATAAATAATATAAAGATATTAAAGGTTTTTAGTAGGAAACTGAAATATTTTCCTCCTGTTTTATGTCAACATAAAATTAGTTTAGGGAAAATTAACTAGCAGTAACATGTAGAAAGAGTTTAAAAAGGGAAAAAATGGAAGTAAGGAGACTGTTAAAAAGCTATCGCAGGAGACATAAGAGACGCAGGTTCAATCCCTGGGTTGGGAAGATCCTCTGAAGCATGGCAACCCACTCCAGCATTCTTGCCTGGAGAATCCCACGGACAAAGTAGACTGGCAGGCTGCAGTCCTTAGGGTTGTACAGACAGCTGAAGTGACTTAGTACACAAGCTTGCACATATTACAATCTAGTAATGAATACGATTAGTTTCTAATGAATGTGCTGGTTGTCAGAGTTAAGATTTCAATGTGAGTGATTTGTGATGATATAATTTACTGTTATATGACTAATACATTCATACATGTGAGATGGAAAATCACAATAATGTACCATCAAAGGTGACTCTAAAATTTTTTGCCTGAAGTATAATCTATAAAAATATTAAATCACTTTGTTGCACACCTGAAACTAATATAATACTGTAAATCAAATATACTTCAATAAAAAATTCTTTTGCCTGGAATACTGAGAGGATAGTGCCAAATGGACTTGGAAATTAAGCAGGAATATCTATGCTAATGAAAACAATTTTAGGTTAAGACTATTAGGAAATGGCTAGTGTTAACCATTACAGCATGAAACAAAGATTACCTACAGTGAGGCATTTAGATGCACAAATTAGCAACTTGAGACCCTTGTTTGAATCCTCCCAGACAAGTGAAATCTTGCTGAGCATCCATTTACCATCATGGCAAGAAAGTCAAGAACATCAAGAATGACAGACACCAAGAATTTTATGTGGTCGGCATCTCACAGGTACACCAGATAAGTAAATGCGGAGCCAGAGTAAATGTTACATATAGTAATATTTTCACTGTCTTCCTGCACCTTAATTAAGAATCCCAAAAAGGTCAATCAGTCTTTGCTAGAGGGTCTTTTACTTGTCTTCCAAAATCTGGACCTCAAGCTGGAATCAAGATTGCTGGGAGAAATATCAATAACCTCAGATATGCACATGACACCACCCTTATCTCAGAAAGTGAAGAGGAACTAAAGAGCCTCTTGATGAAAGTGAAAGAGGAGAGTGAAAAAATTGGCTTAAAGCTCAACATTCAGAAAACTAAGATCATGGCATCTGGTCCTACCACTTCATGGCAAATAGATGGGGAAACAGTGGAAACAGTGGCTGACTTCATTTTTCTGGGCTCCAAAATCACACAGATGGTGATTGTAGCCATGAAATTAAAAGATGCTTACTCCTTGGAAGCAAAGTTATGACCAACCTAGACAGCATATTCAAAAGCAGAGACATACTTTCCCAACAAAGGTCTGTCTAGTCTAGGCTATGGTTTTTCCAGTGGTCATGTATGGATGTGAGAGTTGGACTATAAAGAAAGCTGAGAGCAGAATTGATGCTTTTGAACTGTGGTGTTGGAGAAGACTCTTGAGAGTCCCCTGGACTGCAAGGAGATCCAACCAGTCCATCCCAAAAGGAGATCAGTCTTGGGTGTTCATTGGAGGGACTGATGCTGAAGCTGAAACTCCCATACTTTGGACATTTGATGCAGAGAGCTGACTCATTTGAAAAGACCCTGATGCTGGGAAAGATTGAAGGAAGGAGGAGAAGGGGACAACAGAGGATGAGATGGTTGGATGGCATCACCAACACAATGGACATGGGTTTGGGTGGACTCTGGGAGTTGGTGACGGACAAGGAGGCCTGGTGTGCTGCAGTTCATCGGGTTGCAAAGAGTCGGACACAACTGAGCGACAGAACTGAACTAAACTGAATGTGTGATTTGTGTGACAGCCATTATTTCCCCTAGTTACTTCTGTGTGAAAGACTAAAGGGTGTTATTCGCTCAGTCATGTCCGAATTTTTGCAACCCTCGTGGACTGTAACCTGCCAAGCTCCTCTGTCCATGAATTCTCCAGGAAAGAACACTGGAGTTGGTTGCCATGCCCTCCTCCAGGGGATCTTCCCCACCCAGGGATTGAACCTGTTTCCTGCCTTGCAGACAGGTTCCTTACCATTTGAGCTACCTGGGAAGACCTAGTTACTCCTAGTTTTCAAAATGACCCAGAAGTGAATCACTGAAATTCTTACCAGTCTGTGTTGAAGGGGCTGTTTTTTCTAATAGGTCTGAAGGTTATTGAGAGCACTGCTAATTCTGTCAGTGATTGCACCAAGACTACTAATAAGTAAAGTTTGAAAACTGACCCCAAAGGAAGTGGACCTGGCTCCTGCTGTTTCCAAGGTTGTTGGCACTCATACCGCTGATTTCCTGTCCTCTCTGTGCACGCTCCAGTAAAAGTAACTTCCTTTTTATTTTTTCATTTATTTGCTTTCTTACTTTTACTAGTGTATGAACAATACACCCATAGATAATGAAACCGGAGAGCAATTTTACAGTTTATCCTTAAAATAACTTTCTTATATGTTGGAAACACAACCTTGAACCATACAGTTGGACTTTTGCACAGTTGCTTCACATTTTCAGAGGCTAAATTTAGGGGGAAAGCCGAAATAATGAAGCACAAATAAGAGGGATCAGAACTGAAGATGTGGATTTTGGAGTAGGGAGAAATATCAATAACCTCAGATATGCACATGACACCACCCTTATCTCAGAAAGTGAAGAGGAACTAAAGAGCCTCTTGATGAAAGTGAAAGAGGAGAGTGAAAAAATTGGCTTAAAGCTCAACATTCAGAAAACTAAGATCATGGCATCTGGTCCTACCACTTCATGGCAAATAGATGGGGAAACAGTGGAAACAGTGGCTGACTTCATTTTTCTGGGCTCCAAAATCACACAGATGGTGATTGTAGCCATGAAATTAAAAGATGCTTACTCCTTGGAAGCAAAGTTATGACCAACCTAGACAGCATATTCAAAAGCAGAGACATACTTTCCCAACAAAGGTCTGTCTAGTCTAGGCTATGGTTTTTCCAGTGGTCATGTATGGATGTGAGAGTTGGACTATAAAGAAAGCTGAGAGCAGAATTGATGCTTTTGAACTGTGGTGTTGGAGAAGACTCTTGAGAGTCCCCTGGACTGCAAGGAGATCCAACCAGTCCATCCCAAAAGGAGATCAGTCTTGGGTGTTCATTGGAGGGACTGATGCTGAAGCTGAAACTCCCATACTTTGGACATTTGATGCAGAGAGCTGACTCATTTGAAAAGACCCTGATGCTGGGAAAGATTGAAGGAAGGAGGAGAAGGGGACAACAGAGGATGAGATGGTTGGATGGCATCACCAACACAATGGACATGGGTTTGGGTGGACTCTGGGAGTTGGTGACGGACAAGGAGGCCTGGTGTGCTGCAGTTCATCGGGTTGCAAAGAGTCGGACACAACTGAGCGACAGAACTGAACTAAACTGAATGTGTGATTTGTGTGACAGCCATTATTTCCCCTAGTTACTTCTGTGTGAAAGACTAAAGGGTGTTATTCGCTCAGTCATGTCCGAATTTTTGCAACCCTCGTGGACTGTAACCTGCCAAGCTCCTCTGTCCATGAATTCTCCAGGAAAGAACACTGGAGTTGGTTGCCATGCCCTCCTCCAGGGGATCTTCCCCACCCAGGGATTGAACCTGTTTCCTGCCTTGCAGACAGGTTCCTTACCATTTGAGCTACCTGGGAAGACCTAGTTACTCCTAGTTTTCAAAATGACCCAGAAGTGAATCACTGAAATTCTTACCAGTCTGTGTTGAAGGGGCTGTTTTTTCTAATAGGTCTGAAGGTTATTGAGAGCACTGCTAATTCTGTCAGTGATTGCACCAAGACTACTAATAAGTAAAGTTTGAAAACTGACCCCAAAGGAAGTGGACCTGGCTCCTGCTGTTTCCAAGGTTGTTGGCACTCATACCGCTGATTTCCTGTCCTCTCTGTGCACGCTCCAGTAAAAGTAACTTCCTTTTTATTTTTTCATTTATTTGCTTTCTTACTTTTACTAGTGTATGAACAATACACCCATAGATAATGAAACCGGAGAGCAATTTTACAGTTTATCCTTAAAATAACTTTCTTATATGTTGGAAACACAACCTTGAACCATACAGTTGGACTTTTGCACAGTTGCTTCACATTTTCAGAGGCTAAATTTAGGGGGAAAGCCGAAATAATGAAGCACAAATAAGAGGGATCAGAACTGAAGATGTGGATTTTGGAGTAGAAAAAAAAAAAAAAAAGATGTGGATTTTGAGCAATGAAAAGCAGACGCCCTTTACAAAGAACTGCATATGAAATAGGTGGAGGATGTCTCAAGAAATGATGCCTGGAGAAAACGGTGGCAGCAGTAGCTGCAGAGGGGGTGCGAGGGAAATTGCCAGGGGGATATAACACTATAAATGACAAATGGTACACAGGAGCCAAATCCCAGAAATAAAGGAAAAAACCCGAATACTGTGGAGGAGGAAATCTTCCCCCAGTTAGAGAAAATCTCTTCTTCCAAACACATAATTTCATCTCCAGCTACTAGTAATATTCTAAATCTCTAGAAAAAGTGGGTTTGGATAACATGAAGGGAAGTCAGGTGTAGAATGCACAAACTCAACAGATGACAACCAGGGCATTATGGAGAAAATATTCTGATGGTGAGAGAGACTGATGGGAAAAAGGTTGGTTTTAAAACAATGTGTCCAGGTAATTTTGTTTTACAAGCAACAGTTTTAAACATGACTGAATAATTAATCATTTTAATGTATTTTGTTGAGAAAATATATATATCTCACTCAGTCTTTATTGTCAATACGTTAAGGCACAATTCCAGAAGAAATGATATTCTGGTAGGAATCGTGGTCAATGAGAAGCATAAAGAATAAGGTACGGCTGCTCTTAAGTGTTCACATTCAACAGCTATCCTGTGTCATTCAGCTAAAAGCAGAAGAAAAAAAAATATTCCTGCTTATTACAGCTTTCTGAAAAGTCTCCGATGACTCCTAATCCCATGCCATTATCAATTAAGGTAATATCATTATAAGCTCTAGGAACTAACTGTGAAACTGAGAGAGAGAAAAGGCTCAGAAAATAAAGGAAAAGTTTAAATCTATAAGTTCAAATATTTGAACTGATAAAGAGTAAAAATTCTAATTCCAGAAAAGGAATTTCAGATTACTGTCAAATTAGAATTATTTCAGAATTGTTATCAAAAATTAAAATCTCATGATTTTTATCAAATATATGTACAGCCTACCTACAAAGAGAACACTTCACTTTGTGGCATTATCTTTTTAAAATTCATATTCACATAAACACTGCTAAATTTTATACTTGCTTATTTATAAGGACTTATATGAGTTTGTGTCAGAGGACATGGGGCTTCCTTGATGGCCTGCAATACAGGAGACCTGGGTTTGATCCCTAGGTTAGGAAGATCCCCTAGAGAAGGGAACGGCAACCCACTCCAGTATTCTTGCCTGGAGAATTTCACAGACAGAGGAGCCTTGCATGCTACAGTTCATGGGGTCACAAAGAGTCAGACACGACTGAGCAACTAACACTGCTGCTAGAGTATGTAGTACCTAGTGTTCATTTCTACCTGTTCTTTCTTCCCATCCCCAAGGCCAGTCTCTTAGAGAAGAAAAAGGTTGATATAAATGGATACAAAGATTTCTCCTATATGTTTCTGAATCTGTCTTTAATTCCTCAATATCTTTAGAACTCTTAGCACTATAAACAAATAAAAAGGTTAGGAAGATCCCCTAGAGAAGGGAACGGCAACCCACTCCAGTATTCTTGCCCGGAGAATTTCACAGACAGAGGAGCCTTGCATGCTACAGTTCATGGGGTCACAAAGAGTCAGACACGACTGAGCAACTAACACTGCTGCTAGAGTATGTAGTACCTAGTGTTCATTTCTACCTGTTCTTTCTTCCCATCCCCAAGGCCAGTCTCTTAGAGAAGAAAAAGGTTGATATAAATGGATACAAAGATTTCTCCTATATGTTTCTGAATCTGTCTTTAATTCCTCAATATCTTTAGAACTCTTAGCACTATAAACAAATAAATAAATAAATAAATAAATAGTATCAGATTCAGAAGGACCTATTTTCATCCACATAGTATATGTGGAATCCCTATTGTACTAAAGGTAAGCACTGTAACTACATAGTATATTTTGCTTTTAATTTTGATGGTTTACATTTATGTTATTTCCTTCTCTAAACAAGAAAGCTGACAGACTCCCATAATAATTAAATGTTACCTATGTTACTCAGAGGAAAATTTTCCCTAAATCCAGTGAAGAAACTCAGATTTATTTTCTGCCTTAAATGCTTACCACCTTTTCCTTCACAAACCCTTGAGATCCCTATATTCAGGTGCAGTAATTTAGCCTGCTGCTCAGCTCAAGAGCTGTGGCAAGGCTAGGATTTTTACCTTTCATTGCACCTTTGGTGTCAGTTCATTTCTCATCTCGCTACATGCCCCATAGAGCTGATCTGAGTACAGAAAACTCTTTGAAGTCACTTGGAACTTCGTGCTCTGATGAGGCCTGAAGGACATGCAAAGTAAGAAACATGGCCGTGCTTGCAAAGGAGGGTGAAAATTCAATAAACTTTACTAATGTGCTTCTTACGCCTCAAAGCATTTCTATGTGTGTATATATGTACATCTGCAATAAAAACTGAGCCAAGTAAATTTTAAATCTGTAAGAACAGAACATTTATATAGATATGGCTACTAAACTTAGGTCAATTTATTTCACGTATGAAAAAACAGATTGAGTAAATTAGTGAAAGAAATGCCTTCAAAGGCTCATACAGAAAATACATACTTGCACCATAACATCTGTGCTAATATTTAAAATATGTATTACTTTTATGATAGGTTTTGAAGCAAAAACATAGTTAATGGTTCTTATACTCTGATATCCTCAACTACATAGGCCCAAATTTTAAAATTACATCAAACATATAACCTGTTTTTCAACGTAAGTATTATCCAATGTGCCAGTAAATGATCAGTAAACGAGTTTGTAGTTCTAGGCTTAGAACTGAAAACCCCATTTCTGTTTTGCAAGGCCATGCTAGCAGTTAGATTCTGCCAGTAGGGAATCTAGAGTGAGACTGCAAGGCTGGATGCTGTTTGCTTCCTTTGAGTTTTCTGTCTACTTCCTGTGTCTACACAGCCCAACATTTTTACATCTGGCAGACAGTTTGTCCTAGTGGTTCCAGTAACTGAATACACTTTCCATTCTTCTCACCACTTGAAGAATCAGCCCTATCACAGGCCCTCAAAGACAATAGCACCTACTGCTCAATGCTACCTCCTCAGATATCTGTTTTTCAACTTCATGGGGACCCTTCTGCAAGCTACTGAATGGTAATAAATTTAATCTCTTCCCTTTGAATACCTAGCTCTGAGGAGTTGGAATTGCTATCTCTATGACATCCTAATCAAAGCAATTTTATATTCAATTCTGTCATGTTTAAATACCTAATTTAGTTTTATTTTCTGATGACTCAGAATGGAACCCATATTTAGTTTAACCCATGGTTATTTAGGGATTTTCTAAAGGTGACCATATATTTCGAGTCTAAGCAACACTTCTGAGTGCAAAACAGCTGTCCCAGACAAACCAGGCATATGGTCATCCTATATATGTCCCTAAATATAATCCTAGCTGAAATTCTGGGTAACAATGTTAACAGAACCAGATTTCTTCCCAGTATTGATCTCACATACCTGGAGGCTAAGAATCGTTTTGTTCTTCTCCCTATTGCTAGTCAGGCTACAATCTTAGGAATTAAACTCTTATCAGGGTTATAAACAGAAGTACTAATGGTGCAAAAATTGTTGATACACTACTGACCTTTTTAAAGCACATCTGATTATCTCTCTCTTCTTAAAACCATTCAATGGTTATTGTTCATTTGACTCCCCTGTACCTCATATACTATCTTAATCTGTTCTCCACCCGTCTTTTCCCTGCTCTATACATTAGGAAGTTAACACCTATGGATTGGTTCATATGGGTTTTCTGACCAGATGATTTATAGTTAGAATTAGCCAATGACAGTCAATGAAAGAAGAAAGCAGAGAATTTGCAACAGTTCTTTCGAAATCTCTCCCTGCTTCAGACCTGTTTCTTCAGCTGAAGCTAACTTGTGCCATGAGTTAACTTCCCAGTAATTAGACCCTCACCCAAAGTTAAGATCACATCAACTGGTCCCATCACTTCATGGCAAATAGAAGAGGAAAAAGCTGAAACAGTGACAGATTTTCTTTTCTTGGGCTCCAAAATCACTGAGGACGGTAGCTGCAGTCATGAAATTAAAAGACGCTTACTGCTTAGAAGGAAAGCTATGACAAACCTAGACAGGGTATTAAAAAGCAGAAACATCACTTTACTGACAAAGGTCTGAACATAGGGTTGCATATATCTTTTCAAATTAGTGTTTTCCTTCTTTCTTATAAATACCCAGGAGTGGAATTTCTGGATCATTTGGTAGTTCTACTTTTAACTTTTGAGGAACTCCCATAGTTTTTTCCATAGTGATCGCACTAATTTACATTCCTAGAAACGGTGCACAAAGGTTCCCTTTCCTCAACATCCTCACCAACACTTATTTGTGTCTCTTTGATAACTGCCATTCTGACACATGTGAGGTGACGTCTCAGTGTGGTTTTAGTTTCAATTTCCCTAATGATTACTGAAGTTAAGCGTTTTTGTTTTTTTTTTTAATATGCCTGTCAATTATCTGTATCTCTTCTTTGAAAAAAAATTTGTATTCAGGTCCTCTGCTCATTTTTTAAGTAGGTTGTTTGCTTTTGTTTATATTGAATTGTATGAGTTCTTTGTATGTTTTGGATACCAACCCCTTATATGATATATACTTTGCAGATATGGTCCCTCATTCAGTAAGTGGCTTTTTGTTTTCTTGATAGTTTCTTTCACCTTGCAAAACCTTTTTAGTTTGATGTAGCCTCATCTGTTTATATTCTTTTGTTTCCTTTGCTTAAAAGACATGTCCAAAAATAAATCACTTAGGCTAATATCAAAGAAACATGTTTTCTTCCAGAATTTTTATGAATTTAGGTTTTACATTTATGTTTAGGTCTTTAATCCATTTTGAATTTATTTTTGTATGTGGTATGAGAAAGTCGTCCAGTTTGATTCTTTTACATATAGTTGTCCCGTTTTTCCACACCATTTATTGAAGAGGCTGTCTTTTCACAATTGTATTTTCTTGCTTCCTCTGTCACAGATTAATTGTCCATGTAAGCATGAGTTCATCTCTGTACTATTTTGTTGATCTATGTGTTTTTTGTGCCAGAACCATACTGTTTTGATTCATGGAAACTTGGTAGAATAGTTTGAAATGAAGGAATGCTATATATTCAGTTTTGTTCTTTCTCAAGTATTCTTGACTACTCAGAGTCTTTTGCATTTCCATACAAAATTTAGAATTATTTGTTCTGGTTTTATGAAAAATTAATTAGTATTTTAATAGTGGTTGCATTTCAGGTAAAGATTGTCTTGGGTAGTATAGTCGTTTTAACAATATTATTTCTTCCAATCCATGAGCACTCTATATTTTCCCATCTGATTGTATCATCTTCAATTTCTCTTCTCACTATCTTATAATTTTCCAGTACAGGTCTTTTACCTCCTTAGTTAGATTCATTCCTAGTATTTTATTTTCTTTGATGTGATTATAATCCCCCCCTCAATTTCTCTGCTAGTGTTCATTGTTAGAATATAGAAATGCAACAGACTTATGCATACTAATTCTATAGCCTGCAACATTACTTCATTCATTGATGAGTACTAGTAGTTTTGGGGTGACATCTTCAGGATTTTATGTACACTTCTATGTATAGTATTATGCTAACTACAAACAGTGACAATTTCACTTCTCCCTTTACAATTTGAATGCCTTTTATTGATTTTCTTGTCTTTCTGTAGTTAGGACTTTCAATATTTTGTTGATTAAAAGTGATGAGATAGGCCATTCTTGTCTTATTCCTAATCTTAGAGGAAACGTTTTTAACTTTTCACTGTTGAGTATGTTAACTGTGAGTCTGTCACATATCACCTTTATTTTGTTAAGGTATGATAACTTAATATCTATTTTGTTGAGATTTTTACCATAAATGGATGCTGGATCTTTGTCAAAGGCTTTTTCTGCATCTATTGAGACGATCATATGATTTTAATTCTTCAACCTGTTAGTGTGATATGTCACATTAATTGATTTGCATTTATTGAACTATCCTTGGTGTATAGTCTTTTCAATATATTGCTGAATTCGGTTTACTAATGTTTTGTTGAGGATTTTTTCATTATGCTCATCTGTAATATTGATCTGTAATTTTTCTGTGAGTGTGATATATTTGCCCAACATGAAGCTTTCATGAGCCTCTTAGGCTTATCTATCAGACGGAAGACAGAATGAAAACCACAATCACAGAAAACTAATCAAACTGATCATATGGACCACAGCCTTGTCTAAATCAATAAAATTATGAGTCACGCCACATAGGGCCACCCAAGACAGATGGGTCATGGTGGGGAGTTCTGACAAAACAAGGTTCACTGGAGAAGGGAATGGCAAATCACTTCAGTATTCTTGCCTTGAGAACCCCATGAACAGGATGAAAAGGGAAAAGTACATGACACTGAAAGATGAACTTCCCAGGTTGGTAGGAGCCCAATATGTTACTGGAGAAGAGTGGAGAAATAACTCCAGAAAGAATGAAGAGCGGAGTTAAAGCAAAATCAACACCCAGTTGTGGAAGCAACTGGTGATGGAGTAAAGTCTGATGCTGTAAAGAACAATATTGCATAGGAACCTGGAATGTTAGGTCCATAAATCAAGGTAAGTTTGAAGTGTTCAAACAGGAGAGGGCAAGATTGAACATCAACATTTTAGGAGTCAGTGAAATAAAATGAACTGGAATGGATGAATTTAATTCAGATGACCATTATATCTACTACTGTTGGCAAGAATTCCTTAGAAGAAATGGAATAGTCCACACAGTGAACAAAAGAGTCCAAAATTCAGTCCTTGGATGCAATCTCAAAAACGACAGAATGATCTCTGTTCATCTCCAAGGCAAACCATCCAATACTACAGTAATTGAAGTCTATGCCCCAACTAATGCTGAAGGAGCTGAAGTTGAACAATGATATGAAGACCTACAAAATTGTTCTAGAAATGAAACCCCAACCCCCCAAAAAGGTGTCTTTTTCATCATAGGGGACTGAAATGAAAAATTAAGAAGTCAAGAGATACCTGGAGTAACAGGCAAATTTGGCTTTGCAATACAAAATGAAGCAGGACAAAGGCTAACAGAGTTTTGCTAAGAGAACGCACTGGTCATAGCAAACACCCACTTCCAACAACACAAGAAAAGACTATACCCATGGACATCATCAGATCGTCAATACTGAAATCAGATTGATTATATTCATTGCAGCTGAAGATGGAGACACTCTATACAGTCAGCAAAAGCAAGACTGGGAGCAGACTGTGACTCAGATCATGAACACCTTATTGCAAAATTCAGACTTAAATTGAAGAAAGTAGGGAAAACCACTAGACCATTCAGGTAAGAGTTAAATCAAATCCCTTATGATTATACAGTGGAAGTGAGAAATAGATTCAAGAGACTAGATCTTATAGAGAGAGTCCATGAAGTACTATGGACGGAGGTTCGTGACATTTTATAGGAGTCACTGATCAAGAAAATCCCCAAGAAAAAGAAATGTAAAAAGGCAAAACAATTGTCTGAAGAGGCTTTACAAATAGCTGAGAAAAGAAGAGAAGTGAAAGGCAAAAGAGAAAAGGAAATATATCCATCTGAATGCAGAGTTCCAAAGAATACCAAATAGAGATAAGAAAGCTTTCCTCAGAGATCAATGCAAAGAAATAGAGGAAAACAATAGAATGGGAAAGACTAGAGATCTCTTCAAGAAAATCAGAGATACCAATGGAACATTTCATGCAAAGATGGGCTGAATAACGGACAGAAATTGTAGGGACCTAACAGAAGCAGAAGATATTAAGAAGAGGTGGCAAGAATACACAGAAGAACTATACAACAAAATATTTTTATGACCCAGATAACCATGACGGTGTGATCACTCATCTTGAGCCAGACACCCTGGAATGCAAGAGTCAAGTAGGCCTCAGGAAGTATCACTATGAACAAAGTTAGTGGAGGTGGAATTCTAGTTGAGCTATTTCAAATCCTAAAAGATGATGTTGTGAAAGTGCTGCACTCAATATGCCAGCATATTTGGAAAACTCAGCCGTGGTCACAGAACTGGGAAAGGTCAGTTTTCATTCCAATCCCAAAGAAAGGCAATGCCAAAGAATGCTCAAACTACTGCACAATTGCACTCATCTCACATGCTAGTAAAGTAATGCTCAACATTCTCCAAGCCAGGCTTCAACAATATGTGAACTGAGAAATTCCAGATGTTCAAGCTAGATTTAGAAAAGGCAGAGGAACTAGAGATCAAATTGCCAACATCCGCTGGAATCTAGGAAAAGCAAGAGAGTTTCAGAAAAAACATCTACTTCTGTGTCATTGACTATGCCAAACATTGTGACTCTGTGGATCACAACAAACTGTGGAAAATTCTGAAAGAGATGGGAATACCAGACCACCTGACCTTCCTCCTGAGAAATCTGTATGCACGTCAAGAAGCAACAGTTAGAACCTGACATGAAATAAGACTGGCTCCAAATTGGGAAAGGAGTACGTCAAGGCTGTATATTGTCACTCTGCTTATTTAACTTTTTATGCAGAGTACATTACTTGAAATGCCAAGCTGGATGAAGCACAAGCTGGAATCAAGATTGCCGGGAGAAATATCAACAACCTCAGATATGCAGATGACACCACCCTATGGCAGAAAGCAAAGAGGAACTAAAGAGCCTCTTGATGAAAGTGAAAGAGGAGAGTGAAAAAGCTGGCTTAAAACTCAAGATTCTAAGTCATGGCATCTAGTCTCATCATTTTTTGGCAAATAGATGGGGAAACAGAGGAACAGTGAGAGACCTCATTTTTAGGGGCTTCTAAATCACTGCAGATGGTGACTGCAGCCATGAAATTAAAAGATGCTTGCTCCTTGGAAGAAAACATATGACCAAACTGGACATCATATTAGAAAGAAGAGACATCACTCTGCCAACAAAGGTCCAAATGTCAAAGCTATGGTTTTTCCAGTAGTCATGTATGGATGTGCAAGTTTTAGTATAAAAAAAGCTGAGCATCAAAGAATTGATGCTTTTGAACTGTGGTGTTGGAGAAGACTCTTGAAGAGTCCCTTTACTGCATGTGGATCGAATTAGTCAATCCTAAAGGAAATCTATCTTGAATATTCATTGGAAGGACTGATGCTGAAGCTGAAACTCCATTACTTTTACCACCTGTTGGAAGAACTGACAAATTGGAAACAACTCTGAGGCTGGGAAAGATTGAAGGCAGGAGGAGAAAGGGCAACAGAGGCTAAGATGCTTGGACGGCATCACTGACTCAGTGGACATAAGTTTGAGCAAACTCTGAGAGCTGGTGATTGACAGGGAAGACTTTCGTGCTGCAGTCCATGGGGTCACAAAGAATGGGACACAATTGAGTGACTGAACTGAACTGATGTCTTTGTCTAGTTTTGACATCAGGCTGATTCTCACTTTGTGAAATAAGTTCAGAAGTGTTCTTTCCTCTATTACCTTTTAAAATTGTTTGAGAAGGACAGAGACTAAATCTTCTACAAACGTTTGGTAGAATTCACCTGTGAAATCATCTGGTTCTTTAATTTATTTTGGGGGCATGTTTTAAATTAGTAATTCTGTTTCATTACTGGTACATTAATCTTTTCATATTCTCTATCACTTACTGATTCAGTCTTGAAAGATTGTACATTCCTGGGAACTTGTTCTTTTCCTCCACGATGCCCATTTTATCAGTAAATAATTGTTCATAGTAATGGCTTATGATTCTTTCTGTTTCTGTGGTGCTGGGTGTAACTTCTTTTTCATTTCTCATTTTATTGATTTGAGCCCTCTGTTTTATTCCCTGATGAGTCTGACTAATGGCTTATCAATTTTCTTTTTCTTTTCAAAATTGAGCTTTTCTATTTTTTTGTTTGTTTCCTTTATTTCTGCTCTTATCCTCATGATTTCTTTCCTTCTAACTTTGGGTTTCTTTGTTCTTTTTTGTCCCCCACTTTCTTTAGGTGGAAGGTTAGGTTGTTTATTTGAGATTTTGTTTGTTTCCTGCTGTAGGCTTGTATCACTATTAACTTTTCTTTTAGAATTATTTTTGCTGTATCCCATTGATTTGGGATCTTTGTGTCTTCATTTCTATTTGTCTCTGAGTATTTTATTAATATCTTCTTTGCTTTTTTTCAGTGATCCATTGCTTGTTTAGTAGCATACTGTTTAGGTTTAGGTTTCAAGTTCTTTGTAGGAGAGTTGTAGATTGACATCACAAACTGTTACAAATATGGCATGTTTTCTATATCTATTGCTATTTTATTATATTTTCTTTTGTTCTGTTAAAAGATCAACTGAGGCATATTAAAACATTTTAATACTTTGTTTAAGCAAAAATAAACTCAAATCAGTCAGTGCCAAACCTGAAGCGGTAGGGAACTGACAGAAGCTCAGAGGAGAGACTTGTGTAAAAGAGTTAAAAGCAAAGCAAGGACATTTTTTGATAGGCTATGGCTTAAGCAAATGCAATATTTGGGAAAGTCTCCTTGGCTGTTTGAAATTGGTTTCTTCAAGTTTTCATTTCTTAGCCTTGAGGAATTAAAGGCTTATGTTTTTATTTGCATATGTACATTGCTAAGATATTAGAACCAGTCTAATGGCCTCTTTAATTAATTTAACAGTCCCAATTAATACTTTTAATTTGAATTCAATTTTATCTATTTTCATTATGATTCTTGCTTCTTGTCAGTTACAATTGCCTGAAATATCTTCATCCACTCCTTTATTTATACTCTTACTAGGATTTAGACATTTCTAATAAAACCTCTGCTGCTGAACTTTGTTTAATTAACACAATCATAAAGCCTGAATTGTTTAATAGGAAAATCAATACCTTTAAAAACATTATGTTGTTTTGCATCTTTCTCTGTTATTGTGTACTTCTTAATGCCTGTATCTATATTTTTTTGGATTATGTTTGATTTTCTTCATTCCCTTTCCTTTCTAAGCTATTAATTTGAAAGTTCCACAATTTGTTTGGTGTCAGTAGTGTTTATTTTCAAATTTAATCTGAATTCTTTAGAAGACAGCATTTAAGGCAAAAGTTTATATGCTAATACCAATGGTGAGTGCAATCCAGGAACATAAGACTAAGGGGGAAAAAAGGAACGAGGCAGGCAAGGAAGGAACCTTCCTTCCTGGAGTGGTACTAAAACAAATTGTTATTACTCCCATCTGAAGCCACCTTACATCACCTGTTTCATATTTAAATTAATAATAACTGTGAATCCAACACAAAAATATTTAACTTATTCAATTACTTCTCCCATGCTAACAAAGTTTTTAGAGTACTTTTTTTTCCTTTCTTCTCACTATACTCCTCCTTAAATTCAAGAATTTTTAGAAGAGCAATGTCTCCCAATATTTCTGTTGTTTACATAATCCTTATAACATAATCCAAGCCATATAATTATATAATTCTATGTTATTACATATTCCTAATATTGTGCTGTGCTGTGCTTAGTCACTCAGTCATGTCCAACTCTTTGTGACCCCTTGGACTGTAGCCCGTCAGGCTCCTCTGTCCATGGGGATTTTCCAGGCAAGAATACTGGAGGGGGTTGCCATGCCCTCCTCCAGGGGATCTTTCCGACCCAGGGACCAAACCCAAGTCTCCCACATTGCAGGTGGATTCTTTACCATCTGAGCCACTAGGGAAGCCCATTCCTAGCATTAATGTACATAATCCTAATATTAACCCTAATAGCAATACTAATTTATAATTTTAATTTAATTAATATCCTATTAATTTTAAACTTTTCTTCCTACTTCTGCATTTTTGATCTTTTTCTGCTTCAAATTGCATTTGGTTGCAGCACATGTTCCAGTACTTTCTTGAACTGGGTCTATGAAGGCATACTGTTTGCGTTGCTTCCTTTATACTCCCTATACCTCAGTGAGATTTTTTCAAATGAATAGTCCACTTGATTTTGATGAAACTGTTTTCCTTTACTATTTCTCTTCTTTCTTACTATCTTTTTAGAGCTTCAGTTATTCACAGGTGACTTCTTTGGGTTTAGCTTTTGAATCAGAGCTCCCAGAATCTTTCATTTCTTTTTTACAGCATCACTGGCCAATGAAGTAGTCTGCACACGGTAGCAACCTGGGCACCTTGGCCACTAGAGGCCTTCACAGCTTGTGGGAAATCAATATCTCAGCACACATGTACCCCCGCTGACTGCTCAATAATCTGAAAACACCCAAGAACTGAAAAATTCTGCTCTGGAATTCTTGACACACGATTTTCATATTTCTTTTACATTGGTGACATTTCTTCCTCAACAGTGATCACAGTCTTATTTTTGTTTGTTTACATGTTGCTGTTGTTTCAGTCAGTTCAGTTCAGTCGCTCAGTCATGTCCGACTCTTTGCAGCCCTATGGACTGCAGCACAACAGGCCTCCCTGTCCATCACCAACTCCCAGACTTTACTCAAACTCATGTCCACTGAGTCGGTAATGCCATCCAACCATCTCATCCTCTGTCGTCCCCTTCTCTTCCCGACTTCAGTCTTTCCCAGCATCTGGATCTTTTCAAATGAGTCAGCTCTTATCAGGTGGCCAAAGTTTTGGAATTTCAGCTTCAACATCAGTCCTTACAATGAACACTCAGGACTGATCTCTTTTAGGATGGACTGGTTGGATCTCCTTGCAGTCCAAGGGACTCTCAAGAGTCTTCTCCAACACCACAGTTCAAAAGCATCAATTCTTCAGTGCTCAGCTTTCTTTATAGTCCAACTCACTTGCACATCCATACATGACTACTGGAAAAACCATAGATTTGACTAGATGGACTTTTATTGGCAAAGTAATGTCTCTGCTTTTTAATACGCTGTCTAGGTTGGCCAAAACTGTCCTTCCAAGGAGTCAGTTCAGTTCAGTTCAGTTCAGTCACTTGAGTAAGTGTCTTTTAATTTCATGGCTGCAATCACCATCTGCAGTGATTTTGGAGACCAAAAAATAAAGTCTGCCACTGTTTCCCCATCTATTTGCCATGAAGTGATGGGACCTGATGCCATGATCTTAGTTTATTGAACGTTGAGCTTTAAGCCAACTTTTTCACTCTCCTCGTTCACTTTCATCAACAGACTCTTTAGTTCCTCTTTAACTTCTGCCATAGGGTGGTGTCATCTGCATATCTAAGGTTACTGATATTTCTCACAGATATCTTGATTCCAGCTTGTGCTTCATCCAGTCCAGCGTTTCTCATGATATATTCTGCATATAAGTTAAATAAGCAGAGTGACAATATACAGCCTTGATGAACTCCTTTTCCTATTTGGAACCAGTCTGTTGTTCCATGTCCAGGTCTAACTGCATATAGGTTTCTCCAGAGGCAGGTCAGGTGGTCTGGTATTCCCAGCTCTTTCAGAATTTTCCACAGTTTATTGTGATCCACACAGTCAAAGGCTTCGGCACAGTCAATAAAGCAGAAATAGATGTTTTTCTGGAACTCTCTTGCTTTTTAAATGATCCAGTAGATGTTGGAAATTTAATCTCTGATCCCTCTGCCTTTTCAAAAACGAGCTTGAACATCTGGAAGTTCATGGCTCACCTATTGTTCAAGCCTGACTTGGAGAATGTTGAGCATTACTTTACTAGTGTGTGAGATGAGTGCAATTGTTTGGTAGTTTGAGCATTTTTGGGGCATTGCCTTTCTTTGGGATTACAATGAAAACTGACTTTTTCCAGTCCTGTGGCCACTGCTGAGTTTACCAAATTTGCTGGCATATTGAGTTCAGTACTTTCACAGCATCATCTTTTAGAATTTGAAATAGCTCATTGGGAATTCCATCACCTCCACTAGCTTTGTTCATAATGATGTCTCCAAAGACCCACTTGACTTCACATTCCGGATGTCTGGCTCTAGGTGAGTGATCACACCACCGTGATTATCTGGGTCATGAAGACCTTTTTCTGTATAGTTCTTCTGTGTATTCTTGCCACCTCTTCTTAATATCTTCTGCTTCTGTTAGGTCTATACCATTTCTGTCCTTTATTGAGCCCATCTTTGCATGAACTGTTCCCTTAGTATCTCTGATTTTCTTGAAGAGATCTCTGGTCTTTCCTATTCTATTGTTTTCCTCTATTTCTTTGCACTGATCACTAAGGAAAGCTTTCTTATCTCTTCTTGTTCTTCTTTGGAACTCTGCATTCAAATGGGTATATCTTTTGTTTTCTCCTTTTCTTTTCACTTCTCTTCTTTGCACAGCTATTTGTAAAGCCTCCTCAGACAGCCATTTTTGCTTTTTTGCATTTCTTTTTCTTGAGGATGGTCCTGATCACTGCCTCCTGTACAATGTCATGAACCTCCATCCATAGTTCTTCAGGCACTCTGTCTATCAGATCTAGTCCCTTAAATCTACTTCTCACTCCCACTGTATAATTGTAAGGGATTTGATTTAGGTCATACCTGAATGGCCTAATGTTGTTTAGCCACGGTCGTTTGAATCTTTGCAACCACATAGACTGTAGCCTCCTAGCCTCCTTTATGCTATGGGAATATTCCCGGCAAGAATATTGGAGTGGGTTGTCATTTCCTTCTCCAGAGGATCTGCCCAACTTTAGGATCCAACCAGCATCCCTTTCATCTCCTGCATTGGCAGGCAGATTCTTTACTACTGAGCCATGTGGGAAGCCTATTTGTTCATATAGTGACTTCTTTTAATTTAGAAATCATACTTTCCTAAAGGAGTTGGAGGAAAAGTTAATTATAAGTGGCTTTCTTGGAACACTATTAATATTTTTTCTGGAAGATAAACTCTTACTCATCATCATTTCTGCCTAACAGATTTTGCTTGTCTAGGTTTTTGGCTAGGTGTTTATCCCTCTAGTT
>SJXO01002258.1:0-18300 GCA_006408615.1 Connochaetes taurinus
TTAGGTGTAGAGTTAGGTTATTTATTTCACTTTTTCCTTGTTTCTTGAGGTAAGCCTGTATTGCTATGAACCTTCCCCTTAGCACTGCTTTTACAGTGTCCCGTAGAATTTGGGTTGTTGTGTTTTCATTTTCATTCATTTCTATGCATATTTTAATTTTTTTATTTCTTCTGTGATTTGTTGGTTATTCAGCAGTGTGTTGTTCAGCCTCCATATGTTGGAATTTTTAACAGTTTTTCTTCTGTAATTGAGATCTAATCTTACTGCATTGTGGTCAGAAAAGATGCTTGGAATGATTTCGATTTTTTTGAATTTACAAAGGCTAGATTTATGACCCAGGATGTGATCTATCCTGGAGAAGTTTCCATGTGCGCTTTGGAAGGAAGGTGAAATTCATTGTTTTAGTATGAAATGTCCGATAGATATCAATTAGGTCTAACTGGTCTATTGTATCATTTAAAGTTTGTGTTTCCTTGTTAATTTTCTGTTTAGTTGATCTATCCATAGGTGTGAGTGGGGTATTAAAGTCTCCCACTATTATTGTGTTATTGTTAATTTCCCCTTTCATACTTGTTAGCATTTGTCTTACATATTGTGGTGCTCCTATGATCGGTGCATATATATTTATAATTGTTATATCTTCTTGGATTGATACTTTGGTCATTATGTAGTGTCCATCTTTGTCTCTTTTCACAGCCTTTGTTTTAAAGTCTATTTTATCTGACATGAATATTGCTGCTCCTGCTTTCTTTTGGTCTCTATTTGTGTGGAGTATCTTTTTCCAGCCCTTCACTTTCAGTCTGTGTGTGTCCCTTGTTTTGAGGTGGGTCTCTTGTAGACAACATATATAGGGGTCTTGTTTTTGTATCCATTCAGCCAGTCTTTGTCTTTTGGTTGGGGCATTCAACCCATTTACGTTTAAGGTAGTTATTGATAAGTATGATCCCATTGCCATTTACTTTATTGTTTGGGGTTCAAGTTTATACACCCTTTTTGTGTTTCCTGTCTAGAGAAGATCCTTTAGCATTTGATGGAGAGCTGGTTTGGTGGTGCTGAATTCTCTCAGCTTTTGCTTGTCTGGAAAGCTTTTGATTTCTCCTTCATATTTGAATGAGATCCTTGCTGGGTACAGTAATCTGGGCTGTAGGTTATTTTCTTTCATCACTTTATGTATGTCTTGCCATTCCCTCCTGGCCTGAAGAGTTTCTATTGAAAGATCAGCTGTTATCCTTATGGAAATCCCCTTGTGTGTCATTTGTTGTTTTTCCCTTGCTGCTTTTAATATTTGTTCTTTGTGTTTGATCTTTGTTAATTTGATTGATATNTTGCTGGGTACAGTAATCTGGGCTGTAGGTTATTTTCTTTCATCACTTTATGTATGTCTTGCCATTCCCTCCTGGCCTGAAGAGTTTCTATTGAAAGATCAGCTGTTATCCTTATGGAAATCCCCTTGTGTGTCATTTGTTGTTTTTCCCTTGCTGCTTTTAATATTTGTTCTTTGTGTTTGATCTTTGTTAATTTGATTGATATGTGTCTTGGCATGTTTTGACTTGAGTTTATCCTATTTGGGACTCTCTGGGTTTCTTGGACTTGGGTGGCTATTTCCTTCCCCATTTTAGGGAAATTTTCAACTATTATCTCCTCGAGTATTTTCTCATGGCCTTTCTTTTTGTCTTCTTCTTCTGGGACTCCTATGATTCGAATGTTGGGGCATTTAACGTTGTCCCAGACATCTCTGAGGTTGTCCTCATTTCTTTTATTTCTTTTTTCCTCTCTGCTTCATTTATTTCCACCATTCTCTCTTCCATCTCACTAATCCTATCTTCTGCCTCAGTTATTCTACTGTTGGTTCCATCCAGAGTGCTTTTGATCTCAATTAATGCATTATTCATTATTGATTGACTCTTTTTTATTTCTTCTAGGTCCTTGTTAAACTTTTCTTGCATCTTCTCAATCCTTGTCTCCAGACTGTTTATCTGTAACTCCATTTTGTTTTCAAGATTTTAGATCATTTTTACTATCATTATTCTGAATTATTTTTCAGGTAGACTCCCTATCTTCTCCTCTTTTGTTTGGTTTCGTGGGCCTTTACCTGATGAATATTTCTCTGCTTTTTCATCTTGTTTATATTGTTGTGTTTGGGGTGGCCTTTCTGTATGCTGGTAGTTGTGATTCTTCTTTATTGTGGAAGTTCCTCCTTGTGGGTTGGGTTGGACAAGTGGCTTGTCAAGGTTTCCTGGTTAGGGAAGCTTGTGTCGGTGTTTTGGTGGGTGGAACTGGATCTCTTTTCTCTGGAGGGCAATGAAGTGTCCAGTAGTGAGTTTTGAGGTGTCTATGGGTTTGGTGTGACATTTGGCCGCTTGTATCTTAATACTCAGGGTTATGTTCCTGCATTGTTGGAGAATTAGCTTGGTATGTCTTGCTCTGAAATTTGTTGGCTCTGGGGTGGAGCTTGGTTTCAGTGTAGGTATGGAGGCTTTTGGATGAGCTCTTGTTTATTAATGTTCCTTGGAATCAGGAGTTTTCTGGAGTTCTCAAGTTTTGGATTTAAGCCTCCTGCCTCTGGCTTTTGGTCTTATTCTTACAGTTGTCTCAAGACTTCTCCATCCATACAGCACCAATGATAAAACATCTAGGTTAATGGTGAAAAGATTCTCCACAGTGAGGGACACCCAGAGATGTTCACAGAGTAACATGGAGAAGAGGAGGAAGGAGATAGATGTAACCAGGAGGAGAAGAGGGGGAATCCAGGGGAGAGAGAGCAATCTGGCCAGTAATCAATTCCCTATGTGCTCTCCACGGTCTGGAACACTCAGAGAGGTTCACAGAGTAACACAGAGAAGAGAAGAGGGAGGAAGGAGATAGAGGTGACCAGGAGGAGAAGAGGGGGAATCAAAGGGAGAGAGACAGATCTAGCCAGTAATCAGTTCCCTAAGTGTTCTCCACAGCCCAGAACACTCAAAAAGATTCTGTTCGGAGATAGAGGTGACCTGGGGGAGCAAAAGGAGAGTCAAAAGGGGAAGAGAGAGCAATTAAGCCAGTAATCACACTCCTAAGTAAAAATGGGTACTGAAGATTGGATTCTTAAAGGTACAAAACTGATAGCAAAAGCTGAAAAGCAAAGATTAAAAATCTAGAGTAGAGGTTCAGTTCAGTTCAATTCAGTTGCTTAGTCGTGTCCGACTCTAACTCTCAAAAATACAATATTAAAAAGCAAAACAAAATCACAAAAATTATAAAAAATATATGTATGAAATTTGCTCTAAAAATAGGGTCTTTTTTGCAAAGTAATAGTAAGTTATAAAAATGAAAATTAAAGGAGTAATAACTTAAAATTTTTTTAATTTAATTAAAAAATGATAATAGTAAAATACATCTAAGAATTTCTCTGGAGCTGTTGAGGGTAGTGTGGGGTCAGTTCAGTTTCGGATAGTTCCTGGTTCCAGCTTATACTTCTTCTCAAGGTCTATAGGCCCCTTCCAATGTAGTCAGTGCTAGCTGCAGGGTTTTAATCTGTTGCACCTGTCACTTCCAGGTCAGTTCCCTCTTCTTTGTTTATTTTGGCTTCCTCTGTTTGCAAGTCTCTTCAGTGTCTAATTTCTGCCCTGACACAAGGGGGTGAAGGTGGTCACTTATTTAGGCTAACTTGTTCATTTGTGCTGTGGGGAGGGAGGAACACTGCAAACACATATCGCTAGTGTGTGGGGGGAGTGCTCACAGCGTCTGGGCCGCAGGGTTTGCCCCTGCTCACGGCATGTGTGCTTTCCTGGTCTACACTGCTCAGGCTCCATGTTCCTCTGTAGGCGAAGTATCTAAAGCGGGACCTGGGCTGTACACACTTTCGGGTCTAAGCCACTCAGGTTCAGGTTCTCGGGTACTCCACAAAGGCACAGACTCGGTTGGGCCTGCGTTTTTTGCCCTTCCCAGGTTTGAGCAGCTCAGGCGACCAGGTGCTTGGCGAGCGCACTCTCCCAGTTTGGCGGTGCATCTTATCACCTCCCCCATCCCAGCTGCTCGGTTTCCTGGGTGCGCTGGCGACAGTGCTGTCTCAGGTGTGCCGTGCGTCTCCTCTGGGGGGCTGATTTCTGACTGTGACTCTCCTGGCTGATGTAAACTGTCCAGGATCCGAGGAAGACTTGGTCAGTAACTGAAAACCTGCTCACAGTTTGGTGGAGAATGCCATCTCTGGGGTGGAGATTGCCCCTCACCTTCCAGCTCTGGCTGCCGCCCACCTGGCCCTCTGCCTCGGGGAGGGGGGGGTGCGGATTAGGGGGAGGGGCTGGTCCACAGCTAGCTAGCTCTCCTCTGGTGTTTGCTCAGTCCTTTATCCTGAGAGCAGGCCAGGCTGTTATGGGAAAGTTCTCTCTCTGACTCTTTCTTCCTCTTTCTCTCTCTCTCTGCCTATCTCATGTTTGCTCCCTCAGATTGTATTCAGAGCATTCAGGCCCAGCGCCCACCCTAAATATGCAGCCCATGCCTCCCTGTTCAACCCCACTCACTGCTGGCGGACTCATGTCCGGCTACCTCTCCACTGGGAATTGCGGCCAGGCGCATAATCTGTGGGTTCTTCCCCAACCCTCCTGGTTATGTTGCCCTCCAAGATTCCAAAACTCCCCAACAGACGCTCAAGTGAGAGGATTTCCTGGTGTTTGGAAACTTCTCCTCCTTCACAACTCCCTCCCTGGGACAGGTGTCCATCCCTAACTCTTTTGTCTCTCTTTTTATCTTTTATATTTTGTCCTGCTGCTGCTGCTGCTGCTAAGTCACTTCAGTTGTGTCCGACTCTGTGTGACCCCATAGACGGCAGCCCACCAGGCTCCCCCATCCCTGGGATTCTCCAGGAAAGAACACAGGAGTGGGTTGCCATTTCCTTCTCCAATGCATGAGTGTGAAAAGTGAAAGTGAAGCCGCTCAGTCATGTCCGACCCTCAGCGACCCCATGGACTGCAGCCTTCCAGGCTCCTCTGTCCATGGGATTTTCCAGGCAAGAGCACTGGAGTCGGGAGCCATTGCCTTCTCCTGTATTTTGTTCTACCTCCTTTCAAAGAGATTGGGCTGTCTTTCTGGGTGCCTGGTGTCCTCTGCCAGCGTTCAGAAGTTGTTTTGTGGAATTTGCTCAGCGTTCAAATAATCTTTCAGTGAATTTGTGGGGGAGAAAGTGGTCTCCCCATCCTATTCCTCTGCCATCTTAGGACCACCTGAACATTGTCTCTCACACAATAGTCAGTGAGACTGTATAAAAGACAAAAACATGTGAAGCTACTTTGTGCATATTTATGCTAAAACTTTGAATAAACGGAAACTGTTATTTTATGTAATTCTGGAATCTTATTTTTATTTGTTTAATTAATATTTTTTCACAGCTATCAAGAGTTCTTCCTGTTGAAACTGAGATTAGTTTCTGAATCTGATACCAATATCATCCTATAATTTAGGCATACAAAAGAACACAGCATTCTTTAATTTTTGTCTAACAATTTAATTTCTATTTCAAGCTACCATTCAACTTTGATGTTTGAAGATTAATGAAAGTTCCCCACCACACCATTGTGTTTTCTGAGTTCCAGGAAAATAAGTAAAAAATAAGGGTAAAAAGGGATGCATAGTTATATAACAGGAGTGTTTTTATAATCCAGTGATAGCAGAAGCCACAGATGGAATGCGATTGTCTAATGTCTCTATCATGCTAACAAAGCACCAGAATACTCTGTGAATGTATTTCTCCACATTCAGATTAAAGAAAAAAAAAGTTATCTCACTAAATATAGAAAAGCATTTGACAATATTCTATACCAATTCATGACCAAACTCATAAATATATGAGGAAAAGAAAGATTTTTTTAATAAATAAAAAGTTAATGTAAAAAAACACATGTAATGGTAAAGAGAAGCAATTTATTCAGTGCTACCTCCTATATCCATTCCAATAAGTTCTCTATTTTTTCCCATGAGAGACACAGAGAGACTCTGAATTCAACTACATATGCAATTTAGCAATCTGTATTATTAAAGCATGCCTCCCTAGTGGCTAAGGCAGTAAAGAATCTGCCTGAAATGCAGGAGACCCAGGTTCAATCCCTGGACAAAAAGATCCCCTAGAGAAGGGAATGGCTACCCACTTCAGTATTCTTGCCTGAAGCATTCTGTGGACAGAGGAGCCTGATAAGCTTCAGCCCACGGGGCTGCAGTCAGAGGTGACTGAGGGACTAAGGCACTGAGCATAATTAAATTATGGGTCTGGTCTCAGTGAGATCAGTCCTGTGTCAACAAAAATAAGAAGTTCAAGGCTTCTAAGAAGGTCTCTAGAACTTCTACTTCACCTTGAGCTGGAAACATAAAACTAAGCTTTTCATTTCCTTAGTGTAACTTATCCAATGTAGTTAGAAGAGCCACCTCTTCCTCCACAGTCGCTATAATATTGATTCAGTCAGCTATGGTCACCACCTAGTGATCCAAGGCACTTGTTTTACTAGGAAAATTGCCACAATCAATAATATGTGACAGTTAGTTTTAATGCCTTTATATGCCATGGCTTATCAACACCTAATTTTCCATCTGTAAAAAGGTCGGCGTGATGTTTAAGACTAAATTCATCCAGATACTTCTAAATAATGCAGATGTCAAAGAAAAAAATCACAAGATAGTATTCTGAACTAAATCATAATGAAATCACCATATCCCAATTTGTGGAATGAATAAAGCTAAGAAATCATTTATAATTTCACTGCTTACACTAGAAAAGAAAGATACTCTAAAATCAGTAATCTAGCTTCCAACATTTCAATTTTTTTAAGGAAATGATAAAATTAAAAATCAAAGTAAGTTAAAGAACTGAAACAATAAATGTAAAGACAAAAAAATCAAAAACTCCACAAACAACAAGTGCTGGAAAGAGTGTGGAGAAAAGGGAACCCTCCCACAATGCCAGTGGGAATGGAAATTGATAGTGATTATGGAAGACAGTATGGAGATTCCTTAAAAAACTAGAAATAAAACCACCATATGACCCAGCAATATCACTTTTAGGCAAATACCCAAACTGAAGAAGACACGTGTGCCCCAACATTCAGCACAGCACTGTTTACGACAGCCAAGACACGGAAGCAGCCTGACGTCCATCAACAGATGAATGGGTAGAGAAGCTGCGGTGCATATGTACAATGGAATACTACTCAGCCATAAAAAGGAACGCATTTGAGTCAGTTCTAATGAGGTGGATGAACCTAGTGCCTAAGAAAGAAAGAAACAAATATCGTGTATTAACGCACATATATGGAATCTAGGATGGTACTGGCGAATCTGTTTGCAGAGCAGCGATGGAGACACAGACATAGAGAACAGACTTATGGACAAGGGTGGGGGAGAAGAGGGAGAGGGTGAGATGATTGGAGAGCATAGCATGGATGCATGTGCACTAACAAATGTAAATAGATAGCCAATGGGAATTTGTTGTATGACTCAAGGAACTTAAATTGGGGCTCTGTAATAATCTAGAGGGGTGGGAATGAGCGGGAGGAGGGAGGGAGATACAAGGGGAAGGGGACATATGTACACCTATGGTTAATTCATGCTGATGTATGACCGAAATAAAACCAATGTTGTAAAGCAATCATCAATTAAAAATAAATGAATACTTTTAAAAGTCAATAAAATAGGAAATGACTACACAATAGAGAAAATCAAGGACACCAAAAGGTTAGGAAGGTTCCTTTTCTCCACATCCTCGCCAACATTTGATATTTGTAGACTTTTTCAAGATAGCCACTCTGACAAGCATCAGATGACACTAAAGCAGGGTTCTTTGAGAAGATCAACAGAAGGGATAAAGGTGTAGATAACCAATCAAGAAAAAAGGAGAGAAACAAATTAGTATCAGTAATGAAATAAGGCAGCTTGCTACAGATTGCACAAACCTTAAGAGGATATTAAGGGAATATAATGAGCACATGCCAAATGTTGACTATTAGATAAACAAATGAGGTGATCTCTCCTTGCGGTTTTGGTTTGCAAATAAATTGAAATTTTTAATTTTAAAACCTTCCTACAAAGAAAACTCTAAGCCTATTTAGCTTCATATGTAAATTCTAACAAAAATCTAAGGAAGAAATCATAACATTACTACAGAACTGCTTCAAAAAATAAGAGGGACCACTTCTCAACTCAGTTTCTAAGAACAACCTAACTCTGATAGCAAAACCAAAGACTCTATAAGAATCTCAAAGACTAGATCAAAATCCCTCATTAACACAGATGTACACTGAAAACTAAATCAAAAAATTGCTACAGAAAACAAAGAAGTCTTTAAAAATGGAGATGTATATTATATTCACAGATTGGAAAACTCAATACTGTGAAGATTTCAATTCTTTCCCAAATTAATCAATAAATTCATACAATTCGAGGCAAATTGCATTGCTTTGCAAATTGCCAAATATTCCAGCAGGACTTCTTTTTTGTTAAGTGGATAATAGTTTTAAGCAAATGCAAAGAATCTGAATACCCAAAACAGTTTTGTAAAGAAAATAAATTTGGAGAACTTCTTCTACCTGAATTCAAGAACTATTATACAGTTCAATCATCAATATCATTTAAAAAATGGGCATGAAGATAGAAACAAATCACTGGAAAAACATAGAGAGCCCATAAATGGGCACACAAACATACAAACACATATGTCTGTCTGTCTGTCTGTGTATATATATAGATATATACACAGTCAAATGAATTTAATAAAGGTGCCACGATAAATCAATCTGGAAGAGAGTAAATAATAAATTTGTCAGCAAACTGTGGTGGAAAAACCAGATGTCCACATAGGAAAAAAATTAACCTTCATCCTTACCTCACAACTATACAAAAAATTAACTTGAAATCTATTAAAGACTTAAACATAAAAGCTCAAACTATTAAACTTCCGAAAGAAAACATTGGACAAGAATGTTTACAATCTTGGAGTAGGCAAGGATTTTTTAGAAAAGACATAAAAATCTTAACAAATATTGACTTCAAAATATTAAATTTATAATTTTCCAAGTACATCATTAATAAAATTAAAAGAGAGTTGTAGGCAAAACTATTTCCAATAGACATTTCTTTAAAAAGGACTTCTATCCAAACTTATTGTTAAAGGAAAAGTTATTCATGACACTTGTTATAGAACAGTAAGAAAATCTTTATTAAACGAGAGGATGTCACGATAGCCTATAAGGACCATAGTGATGAAATTTACAATGGGGGAGAGAGATTGGGCTCAACTCTGAATACAGCGTGAGAGAGCAGGAAATTATAGTCAGGGAGCAGGGTTGGAGCTGCGGAATGGCAGTAGATGGAAGGTTACTAAAAAGCAACATCAGGAATAACACTGGCTAACTTGACCTAAGAGAATTCTCTCTGAAGGCAGTGCTGGGTAATTTGATGTCACTTGGGGCATGGGTGGTAGAGAGTAAAAAACCCATTCAGATAGCAAACGTGATCAGATATGAAAGATGGAAGAGTCTGGCTAAACTGACTCAGTAGAGTCCTGGCTAATATTAAGAAAATGCAGAGATGAAAATTCAAAAGCCAAAGCATCATTGGAAAAGAACTCAGACTGAATAGAGTTAGCTCAAAGGCAGAATCTTTCTCAATGTAGAGACTCCCTAAACTCAAAATAGGTACTAAAGAAATAATAAAAGAGTAAAACAATTTCAAACAGCAGTAAATATGAAAACACTCCACAAAATGCATTATATGAATCCTCAGTAATTACTTGAAAAGATGTTCAGCGTCACTGGTCATCAGAAACGTAAATCAACACCGTAATGAGATACCATCACACACACACACCTCCAAAGAGTTAAAATAACGTTGTCTTGCAAAGCAGAAACAGAGACACAGACTTTGCGCACAAACGTATGGAAATCAGGGAGGGAAGGGGAGGGAGGAATTGGGATCCTGAGGCTGACACATATACACTACTGATACTATGCATACAATAGCAGATGACTGAGAGCAGCCTGTGTAGCAGCCTGTGGTGACCTGAATGCACGGGAGTCCAAAAGGCAGGGGATGCGTGTGCATGTCCGGCAAACTCAGTTTACTCCACAGCAAAAACTAACCCAGCATTTTAAAGCAACTATGCACCAAAAAATTTTAAAAAGAAAAAAGCATTGTCGAGGAGAGCCTGGACCTCCTGGAGAGCTGCTAGTGGCGATGTCACGTGAGCACACGGTGAACAAGTTTTCCAGGAAGAGCGGACGTGTGCTCACCGTGTAATCGCCCCTACACCTCCAGGCACGCACCCAAGAGGAATGAAAAACTATGTACACAAAAACACTTGCGCAAATACTGATAGCCAACATCTACCCATAAGAGCCAAAAACTGGATACAAGTCAAATGTCATTTAACATAATTAGATAATCAAACTGTGGTGTATATATATATATATATATATAATCTAATACCACTCAGCAACAAACAGGAACAATCGGTACATGCAATAACATGGATGAGTCTCAAACACAGGAAAAATTCAAATTTGAAAGTTCCCCTATGTTACAACTCTATAGGCTTGATTTCTTTAATTGAACTGAAATTAATGTATCCAAATATTAATATTTATATATTCCTGGTAATGAATACATAGTTTTCTATTGCTCTTCTTCAGTCATATTTCTACTGCAAGAGATATCCCCAAAGACCAATCTTGTCAGTTCTCTGGTAAGAATCTTTCATTTTCAGCATAAACCAAAATTCTCACAGTTAATCTGACCCTCTAGTCACCTTTTGACCTCATCGCATAATCAGTGGCATTCTCCATGCCTCACTCAACTATTCTTTCTCTACACATGTAAATTGCAACAATACAGGGCTATAATCATCCTGTGTGTAATTAGAAGCTGGAATTGTAAAAACAGGATTTGTCCAGTTGTCTTATTCCAGCTCTTTGGCAACCTAATTAAAACTCATTTGTATATGGTCCTCTGAGCCTTGTAAGTCCTAGAAATGGAACCCTTGCAGTCTCTCAAGCACAGAACTTGGCATGTTTTAACAAAGGTCTGATTGAGTGGTGGATTAAGGTGTAAATTTCATCTACTACCTCTAAATAATTTGGACACTAATTAAAATGTGTGTGTGTGTGTACATGTGCACGTCCTGGTGACAGTTTAATAACTCCCATTGAAAATTCATCACCAACAACACAATCACGCATTTGACTTTCCCTTGCTAGTCCAATAATATTCCCTTTCCAGTTCTTATATGAGATCAGAGGCTGATGGGTTTGTTCATTGGACGCAATGAAAGAGCCTTGAAGATGTGATTCTTTGAATCTGCCCTTTCCCTCCTGAAAGGAGAGAAAAGACTCTAAGATATTTAGTCCTCCAAAGAGCTTTACCATCAGAAACAAATTTTTCAAGAATAATGTTACCAGTATCTTATTCTGCACTTACCTAATGGCATACAATTCACACTTGGAGTTTCAGGATCAAAGGAATTAGGTAAAGACATTCAACGTCTAGCTAAAGTTAAGGTCATGCAGAATGAAATTGAGATGTCCTTCTTGATTTTGTATAAATACTTTGACTTTCATATTTCTCAGTTAAATTAAATATTTCAGAGCCAAGATGATCTCCTCAGTGCCAGAGACAAGGGTGGGTGGTAACCAGCGGGAAGGGAGATGTTGTGTCAAGAGGAATGCAGAGATATGGTCCATTCAGCATGATTTTCAGAGCCCTTTCTGCCAAGTGGCTTATCTTCAGACATATTTTATCACACATTCTTGTTACACAAAATTATTGTTATGTATGCCTCTTATATGTACACACACACACACACATATATTTGCTTATTGCTGTTCAGTTGCCCAGTCATGTCCGACTCTTTGCAACCCCATGGATTGCAGCACACCAGGCCTCCCTGTCCTTCACCATCTCCTGGAGTTTGCCCAAGTTCAAGGTAAAAAAAATGGATAGTATTTCTTTTCATTCTATTTCCATCTCTTTATTCCTTTTAACCAGAATAGATTCATAACATATTCCATTTAAAAACCAAGAATAATGTTAATACTTACTAAAAGATGATGATAAATAAACTTTTCTTAACTCTTCACACATAGTAAGATCTTAAAAATAGTAGTTTTGTTACTACTGAAAATCATGACATCTCCTATCATATCTCTAATCCCACCCAAATCTACTACTTCTCTCCTCATAACACATTTCACTTTGTATCATGCTTAATTTATATATGTTCATCAATTTACACATATCATCAATTTTGTTAACCTGTAGACACTTTGACAACGTGGTGCAATATATCTATATACATTGGGGTTTTTTATATACCTATAATTTTTAAACTGGAATATACTTGCTTTACGAGGTTATGTTAGTTTTATCTGTATACATTTGAAGATTGCAACAAATGGTCACTAGCTAAGGAGGAACAAATGATAATTATAAAACTTCCTAAAAATCATCAGTAACAGCTTATGTAAAAATGCTGATGTTACAAGTATCCCTCCCTGCTATATGAACACTCCACCCTTTTATCTTTCATCCACAGAAGAAAAGAGGCAGAGGAGGGCGTGCCTGATACAGTCTGGACCACCGCTCAGAACTCGGCCAGTGTTTTTGCCGTCTCCCCCAGATTAGAGCAAGGACACGTCAGTTATACGAGATGAGGATGTTCTAGAGGTTTGCTGTACTGACTGTGCCACGGTTAGTGGTACTGTGTTGTGCACTTGAAACTTTTGTTAAGAAGGGAGCTCTTACATTTCTGTTTTTACCAAAATAAAAAAAAATATATATGATACCATTTGAGATTTGGATTTAAAGTTTCAAGCTATTTTCCAATAGCAAATTTTAAATGTTTTAAAGAATTATGAAGTAAGTTA
This sequence comes from Connochaetes taurinus, assembly GCA_006408615.1. Lineage (NCBI taxonomy): Eukaryota > Metazoa > Chordata > Mammalia > Artiodactyla > Bovidae > Connochaetes > Connochaetes taurinus. Next base: position 12,876 of record SJXO01002258.1, read on the forward strand.
TCTCATTAGTATAAAATAATTACAATAAGTTATCTACACAAAATAGCAGCAGCAGATTTAAGAAATCCCTCAGAAAAAGCTAAGAGCAAGGAAACTGACTCATGGACAGCAACACTGTAATGAGAAACAGATGACATCTTTTTTAAGCAAGAAGTCAATAGAATATTTCCTAATATGAAATTGAAATTTGCTAGTATAAAGTGAAGGTGGCTCAGTCATGTCTGACTCTTTGTGACTCCATGGGCTAAACAGTCCAAGGAATTCTCCAGGCCAGAATACTGGAGTGGGTAGTCTATCCCTTCTCCAGGGGATCTTCCCAACCCAGGGATCAAACCCAGGTCTCCTGCATTGCAGGAGGATTCTTTACCATCTGAGCCCCCAGGGAAGCCCAAGAATACTGAAGTGGGTAGTCTATCCCTTCTCCAGCAGATCTTCCCGACCCAGGAATGGAACTGGGGTCTCCTGCATTGCAGGAAGACTCTTTACCAGCTGAGCCACCAGGGAAGCCCAATGAGAAACAGATGACATCTTTTTTAAACAGGAAGTCAGCAGACTATTTTGCTAATATGAATATTAAACTTGTAGATTCTAAAGTCCACAATGGCTGGAGCCATGTCTTACTTATCTTTGAATAGAAGATATGGTTTGAATACAGGAAAATACTTTAGACACCTTCTGGTATCAATAACTGTGTGTGAAATTAAAAATAATAACATTTTAAAAATAAAATTAATTAAATAAAATAGGTTGTGTAAAGGTCACCCAGTTCATTTCAGTTCAGTTCAGTCGCTCAGTCGTGTCAGACTCTTTGCGACCCCATGAATTGCAGCATGTCAGGCCTCCCCGTCCATCACCAACTCCCAGAGTTCATTCAAACTCACGTCCATCTAGTTGGTGATGCCATCCAGCCATCTCATCCTCGGTCGTCCCCTTCTCCTCCTGCCCCCAATCCCTCCCAGCATCAGAGTCTTTTCCAATGAGTCAACTCTTTGCATGAGGTGGCCAAAGTACTGGAGTTTCAGCTTTAGCATCATTCTTTCCAAAGAACACCCAGGACTGATCTCCTTCAGAATGGACTGGTTGGATCTCCTTGCAGTCCAAGGGACTCTCAAGAGTCTTCAGCACCACAGTTCAAAAGCATCAATTCTTCGGCACTCAGCCTTCTTCACAGTCCAACTCCCACATCCATACATGACCACTGGAGAAAACATAGCCTTGACTACACAGACCTTTGTTGGCAAAGTAATGTCTCTGCTTTTGAATATGCTATCTAGGTTGGTCATAACTTGCCTTCCAAGGAGTAAGTGTCTTTTAATTTCATGGCTGCAATCACCATGCAGTGATTTTGAAGCCCAAAAAAATAAAGTCTGACACTGTTTCCACTGTTTCCCCATCTATTTCCCATGAAGTAAAGGTCACTACTTAACACAAATGCTTATTCCTTCTAAAAACAGGTTTACAGGAAATGAATTGTTGAATGGCTTCACATATGATGATTTGAATGGATCGCTAAACTGCAATCTTAAAAATTTGGACAACTCAACCAATTGGAAACACTACAGCCACGTGGGGAAAGTTCTGAACTGCATTGACAGTGTTTAAGAAGAAAACAAGATAAATAGCTGAGCACTTTCACATGAAGTAGCTTCAAACAAGACAGTCAGGAAGAGGATGCGTCCATGGAGCTGGGAAACGGCACACGGGTGAAAGAATTTATTTTCCTCGGCCTGACCCAGAATCAAGAACTGAGCGTGGTCCTCTTTCTCTTCCTCCTTCTGGTGTACGTCACCACTCTGCTGGGAAACCTCCTCATCATGGCCACAGTGACCTGGGACTCTCGCCTTCACACCCCCATGTAATTTTTGCTCCGGAATTTATCTGTTGCCGACATCTGCTTTTCCTCCATCACCGCCCCCAAGGTCCTGGCGGACCTTCTGGTCCAGAGAAAGGCCATCTCCTTCAACGGCTGCTTCACCCAGATGTTTTTCTTTCATCTTATTGGAGGGGTGGATGTATTTTCTTTGTCACTGATGGCACTGGATCGGTACGTGGCCATCTCCAAGCCCCTGCACTACGTGACCATCATGAGTCGGGGGCGGTGCACTGCCCTCATCGTGGCCTCCTGGGCGGGGGGCTTCGTCCACTCCATCGTGCAGATCTCCCTGCTGCTCCCCCTCCCCTTCTGTGGACCCAACGTCCTGGACACTTTCTACTGTGACGGCCCCCAGGTCCTCACACTCGCCTGCATGGACACTGCTCTCCTTGAGCTCCTGATGATTTCCAACAGCGGACTGCTCACCACCCTGTGGTTCGTCTTCCTCCTTGTATCATACATGGTCATATTATTACTAATAAGGTCTCAGGCCGGGGAGGGCAGGGGGAAAGCCATCTCCACATGCACCGCCCACATCACGGTGGTCACCCTGCACTTTGTGCCCTGCATCTACGTCTACGCCCGGCCCTTCTCCGCCCTCCCCACTGATAAGGCCGTCTCTGTGACCTTCACTGTCATCTCCCCTCTGCTGAACCCCCTGATCTACACCCTGAGGAACCAGGAGATGAAGGCAGCCATGTGGAGACTGAGGGGAAGACTCGGGCCTTCTGCCAGGGCGTAGACTGATAGCTCACTCCGTTTCACCACCTTTGAAAGTCTTTGTGCATCAATAATCTATATCTATTAAAGGATTCTGATTAATGTTTAAAGTCTACTAAGATACATTGTTGTCCCTGTTATTGTTGTTTAGTCGCTAAGTCATGTCCTACACTTTAGGGCCCCATGGATTATAGCCTGCCAGGCTCCTCCGTCCATGGGATTCTCCAGGCAAGAATACTGGAGTGGGTTTCCATTTCCTTCTCCAGACAATCTTCCCAACCCAAGGATCGAACCTGCATCTCCTTCATTGGCAGGCAGATTCTTTACCTCTGAGCCACCAGGAAAGCCCCATTAAGAAACATATGACTTACAAATGTTCTGATCAGCATGCAATCATAATTTTAAAATGGATTTTATATTACAGAAGAAGTAGAGAAATTGAGTAGTTAGCTAGAGAAATGAATGTCACTTTACAGCCTTGGAAGAAATAAAGAAAATGGAACCCAATACACTCAGATAATCTTATCACATTGGACAGCTGTGGGGTTTTTTCAGCTCTATTGAGTTGCAACTGACAAATACAAAGGGCGTATATTTAAGACGTGCAACTTGATGTTTGGATATACATGAATATTGTGAAATGGTCACTGCAGCAAAATGAGTTACAGTGGGGTCTCTCTTGCTATCTCTTACAACTACATGGGAATCTACACTTATCTAAACAAATTTTTCAATTAAAAAAAAAAGCAAAATATATACCCAGACATTCTCTCTGCATTCCTACACTGTTCACAGGAAGGGAGATGAGACACATTAGAAAATAACGCAGTTTGTGCATTTGGATTCTATCAGGTTTTCACATTTTGAGGAAGCAAATATATCCAAAAGAAGTTCCTCCTCTGACTTTAGAATATGAATAAATTAAATAGCTATTTGCTGAAGGTCTTCCTTTCCAAAGCCCACACTTTAGTGGTCGAAAGCAGGTTCCCTGAAGTTAGCACAGCTTGAATTAGAATATGGATGTCACCAAGGAGTTCTGTCTGAGCCACCAAGGAAGCGTGGCCAAGAGGAGCTACTCCACATCCGAGGTAATGAGCAGTGACTGCACTTTGCTGGAGCAGCCGTGAAGAGATACCCCATGTCCAAGGTGCGAGAAACCCAAGTAAGACAGTAGGTGTGGCAAGAGGGCATCAGAGAGCAGACACACTGAAACCATAATCACAGAAAACTAGTCAATCTAATCACACTAGGACCACAGCCTTGTCTAACTCAATTAAACCAAGCCATGCCATGTGGGGCCACCCAAGACAGATGGGTCATGGTGGAGAGGTTTGACAGAATGTGGTCACTGGAGAAGGGAATGGCAAGCCACTTCAGTATTCTTGCCTTGAGAACCCCATGAACAGTATGAAAAGGCAATATGATAGGATACTGAAAGAGGAACTCCCCAGGTCAGTAGGTGCCCAATATGCTACTGGAGATCAGTGGAGAAGTAACTCCAGAAAGAATGAAGGGATGGAGCCAAAGCAAAAACAACAGCCAGTTGTGGATGGAACTGGTGATAGAAGCAAAGTCTGATGCTGTAAAGAGCAATATTGCATAAGAACCTGGAATGTTAGATTGATGAATCAAGGCAAATTGGAAGTGGTCAAACAGGAGATGGCAAGAGTAAATATAGACATTCTAGGAATCAGCGAACTAAAGTCCACTGGAACGGGTGAATTTAACTCAGATGACCATTATATCTACTGCTGTGGGCAGGAATCCCTTAGAAGAAATGGAGTAGCCATCATAGTCAACAAAAGAGCCTGAAATGCAGTAGTTGGATGCAATCTCAGAAATGACAGAATAATCTCTGTTCGTTCCCAAGGCAAACCATTCAATATCACGGTAATCCAAGTCTATGCCCCAACCAGTAAAGCTGAAGAAGCTGAAGTTGAACGGTTCTATGAAGACCTACAAGACCTCCTAGAACTAACACCCAAAAAAGATGTCTTTTTCATTATAGGGGACTGGAATGCAAAAGTAGGAAGTCAAGAAACACCTGGAATAATGGAAAATTTGCCCTTGGAGTACAGAATGAAGCAGGGCAAAGGCTAATATAGTTCTGCCAAGAGAATGCAGTGGTCATAGCAAACACCCACTTTCAACAACACAAGAGAAGACTCTACACATGGACATCACCAGATGGCCGACATGAAAATCAGATTGTATTCTTTGCAGCCAAAGATGGAGAAGCTCTGTACAGTCAACAAAAACAAGACTGGGAGCTGACTGTGGCTCAGATCATGAACTCCTTATTGCCAAATTCAGACTGAAATTGAAGAAAGTGGAGAAAACCACTAGACCATTCAGGTATGACCTAAATCAAATTCCTTATGATTACACAGTAGAAGTAAGAAATAGATTTAAGGGACCCGATCTGATAGACAGAGTGCCTGATGAACTATGGATGGAGGTTCGTGACATTGTACAGGAGACAGGAATCAAAACCATCCCCAAGAAAAAGAAATGCAAAAAAGCAAAATGGCTGTCTGAGGAGGCCTTACAAATAGCTGTGAAAAGGGAAGCAAAAAGCAAAGGAGAAAAAGAAAGATATACCCATTTGACTGCAGAGTTCCAAAGAATAGCAAGGAGAGATTAGAATGCCTTCTTCAATGATCAATGCAAAGAAATAGAGGAAAACAATAGAATGGGAAAGACTAGAGATCTCTTCAAGAAAATTAGAGATACCAAGGGAACATTTCATGCAAAGATGGGCTCAATAAAGGACAGAAATGGTAGGGACCTAACAGAATCAAAAGATATTAAGAAGAGGTGGCAAGAATACAC
>SJXO01002258.1:20189-54470 GCA_006408615.1 Connochaetes taurinus
GGAGAGTGAAAAAGTTGGCTTAAGGCTCAACACTCAGAAAACGAATATCATGGCATCCGGTCCCATCACTTCATGGGAAATAGATGGGGAAACAGTAGAAACAGTGTCAGACTTTATTTTTGGGGGCTCCAAAATCACTGCAGATGGTGACTGCAGCCATGAAATTAAAAGACGCTTTCTCCTTGGATGGAAAGTTATGACCAACCTAGATAGCATATTAAAAAGCAGAGACATTACTTTGTCAATAAAGGTCTGTCTAGTCAAGGCTATGGTTTTTCCAGTGGTCACATATGGATTTGAGAGTTGGACTGTAAAGAAAGGTGAGCACCGAAAAATTGATGCTTTTGAACTGTGGTGTTGGAGAAGACTCTTGAGAGTCCCTTGGACTGCAAGGAGATCCAACCAGTGCATCCTAAAGGAGATCAGTCCTGAATATTCATTGGACGGACTGATGCTGAAGCTCCAATACTTTGGCCCCCTGATGCAAAGAGCTGACTCATTTGAAAAGACCTTTATGCTGGGAAAGATTGAAGGCAGGAGGGGAAGGGGCCGACAGAAGTTGAGATGGTTTGATGGCATCACTGACTCAATGGACATGGGTTTGAGTAAACTCCGGGAGTTGGTGATGGACAGGGAGGCCCGGCATGCTGCGGTTCATGGGGTTGCAAAGAGTCGGACATGACTGAGCGACTGAACTGAACTGACCTGAGGAGTTGCGTCACCTCATGAGGGGTCCTCACCGTGCCCTTCCTCTGAAGCCCTGGCACTGAGCACCGTCCACTGTCTCCCACGCCCAGTGCTGGGCTCCAAGCCAGCACTCAGGACACTGTTTCCCATTCCTGACTCTCTTTACGTTTGTTTACGGTTTTGTCCCCAGCACCTGGCAGGGCAAGCAGACCATAAAAACCACTTATAGAAATTGCTGAATTAAAAAAAAACAGTGGGACTTCCATGGCGGCACAGTGCATCAGAATCTGTCTGCCAGTACAGGAAACATCGGTTTGGTCCCTGGTCCAGGAAGATTCCACTCGCCGTGGAGCAACTTAAGCCCGTACACCGCAACTACCGGAGCCCACGCCCAGAGCCCGGAAGCCACGACAAGAGAAGCCACTACGATGAGAAGCCCGCAGACCACAGCAAAGGGTGGCCCTCCCGCCACGCACCTAAGGGTGGCCCTCCCGCCACGCAGCAAAGGGTGGCCCTCCCGCCACGCACCTAAGGGTAGCCCTCCTGCCACGCAGCAAACATAGCCCTCCCGCCACACAGCTAGAGAAAGCCCGAGCAAAGCAGCGAAGACCCAGGGCAGCCAAAAATAAACAAATTAAATTTTAAAACCGAAAAGTCAATAAATGAATACTGCCTCACAGTCACTTTTTTGCTGCTAAGGTAAAGGAAACAACCGACTCTTTTTTTATGTCCTGACAACCTGACTTCCTAAAACAGAAACCTTTGAAGCTGCTCCAGAAGATGCTCATATACTTAAAAGAGTTGGGATGAAGTGGAAAACATGTTTCCGCATATTTTTCCATATATCCATATTTCATTTGTTTATTGCTTACAGGTGATGGGAGAGTTTTTGTTTCTCTCCTTTTCTGAAGGTAAATTATAGGTCTTAAAATTTTTGAAATTAGAAAAATGTTCGCGTTGTGATATAACTATCAGCCTACAAATCAGATGTGCAAAAGCCCTAAGTTTGGGGTGGGAGATGTGCCCAGAGTATCCAAGAAACAGCGAGAAAGACTTTGTTATTAGATGAGAGGAAGCAAGGAGAGGGGTAGTCACTGAGGTCAGAGAGAAAACCGGGTCATAAGATCAGCTCACTAGGACTTTTTAAACCATTGCAGGGATTTGGGCTGCCACGATACGTAAGATGAGCTGCACTTGGAGGACTTTGACAAGTGGACTAATTATGCAAGTTTTAATGGAATTGTAGGTGCTACTGTTTCGAACAGACTAAAGAGGGTTGAGGACAAAAACATGAGCCCAGTTAAGAAGTGACGACAGCAGAAATAAGAAAGACATGACTTCGGGTGGTCATGGCGGAGGTAGCAGGGTCGTTGAAAGACTCCGAAGGTCAAGCAAGGAGGGTTTGCTGATGGAACCAGTGTAGACCCCACAAGAACTCCATCATCGACTCCAGTCATCACCCTGCCGAGCCCTCCTTCACTCTCACCTACATGACCCTTCCGATCCAAGGGCTCCTGCCAACACCTGTGTCTTCAGGAATCTCCCTGCAACGGTGAAACTGCCTGAGGAAATTCACAATCCTTAAAGACAAACATTTATTTCCCAACAGGCAAATCACAAAGGAACCCATTAGGGTAAGGAGGCATCCTGGCTCACCTGACCTAACAGGATTCTTGCTGAAGGCAGCCAGGGTGATCAGACATCACGCAGGAGGTGGTGGAGGAGGGGAAAGCTGATTAGACAAGGAAGGAGGTCAGATCGGGAGGGTAGGGAATTGTGGCTAAAGGAACTTGGCAGGATTTTGTTAAAATTGGACAATGCAGAGACAAACATGGCGGTCCAAAGGTGGAGGGTTTGTGGAAACATTCAGGGGAGGCTGTGCAGTATGTGGTCAAGGAGAGAACCTTTACCACTGCTGGAAAATGTTAGACCCCAAACAAATACGTGTTTCAAAGTGTATGTGCCTGCATGAAAAGGTGTTCAGCCTTCTAATTATTAGAGAAATGCAAATTAAAGCTGCAATGAGATATCACCTCACACCAGTTAAAATTGCTATCATCAAAAAATCCACAAATAGTAAATGTTGGAGAGAAGGGATCCCTCCTACACTATTGGTGGGAATGTAAATTGGTACAGCCACTGTGGAGAACAATATGGAGGTTCCTTAAAAAACTAAAGATAGAGCTACCATATGACCCAACAATCCCACTAGTAGGCGTATATCTGGAAGAAAACATGGTCCAAAAGGATGCTTGCACCCCCAGTGTTCACTGCAGCACCGTTTACAATCTCCAAGACACGGAAGCAACCTAAATGTCCACTGACAGATGAACATTATCCTTAGAAGATTTGGTACATATATACATATCCAGTCATCAGAAAGAATGCAATAATGCCATCTGCAGCAACATGGATAGACCTAGAGATCATCATACTGAGTCAAGTCAGACAGAGAAGCAGAAACATCGTGAAACTTTATATGCAGAATTTAAAAAGACTTGGTACAAATGAACTTAATTACAAAACAGAAATAGACTCATGGACTTAGAGACCAACTTCTGGCTGCCAGAGGGGGAGGGGTGGGAGGAGAGTCAGGGAGTTTGGGATGGACATGTACACACTGCTATGTTTAAAATGAATAACGAACGAAGACACGCTGTACAGCACATGGAACTCTGCTCTGCTCGATGTTATGTGGCAGCCCGGATGGGAGAGGCGTGTCGGGGAGAATGGATGCGTGTATGTGTACATCTGAGTCCCTTTGCTGTCTCCCTGAAACTACCACCACAGCAGCAATCGGCTATACTCTAATACAAAATACACAGTTTGATAACAAAGTGTATGTGCCTGAATAGCCTTTTAATTATTCCCACTGAAACCACCTCTCCATCAGCAGAATATTTCCAGAGCCACATCCATCTGCTTTCCCTGTGATAATTCTCACACTGGCTTGGGGATTAAGGAGTTGGTAAATGTGGTGCGGCACTGAGTCTCAGCGTGGAAAAGCCAAGAAAATGTGGCTCCCTGTGTCTGCCCTTTTCCTCATAAAGATGGAGGCCACTGAAGTCACTGGCTTTCAGATGGGTATTTAACAGAATTTTCTGAAGCTGAGTGATTCGTGTGAGCGTTATCTAGGATGCTGGAGACCTGGAAAGGAGATTGGAGATTTTAGGTAAGATGTATAACTCTACCCGGGTTTCCCAGGAGACACTAGTGGTAAGGAGCCCGCCTGCCAATGCAGACATAATGGGTCCGGGTTCGATTCCTGAGCCAGGAAGATCCCCTAGAGGAGGGTGTGGCAACCCACTCCAGCATCCTTGCCTGGAGAATCTCACGGACAGAGGAGCCTGGCGGGCTACAGTCCAGAGGTTGGCAGAGTCGACACGACTGAAGCAACTTAGCACTCACACACAACTCTACCTGGGTATGTACATCTGTGATGTCTGGGTGTTTAGGCGTAAGAGGGAGAAAAACTGAAATCTAGATTTAATTGTTAATATTTATAAATTTATTGTAACTACAAATAATGAGTACACAAGATCCCAGTGTACCCAGAGGCAGAACAGCACAGACAAGAGATATCAACAACAAAGACATTGCAAGATGGCAGACATGAAAACAAGCTCGGTTTGGAACTGGGGAAAAGCACCTTCTGCTTTCTGGCACCTCGTGAGCTGCCCAAAGGAGAGATTTTTCTTACACTAAATTTAAAACAAGAGAGAAAAATAAAATAGTTACAACCCTCAAAGATACGGAAAAAATTGTACAATGATGAACATCTACATATCTTTTCTTACATTTGCAAAAAAAGAAAAGGTATCGCAATGATTTTCTTCCCTGTATCTTTCCAGGTCTACCTGTTTACATTTCTTCATTCCCACCAAACTTCCCACTCGCAAGCAGCTTTCATCATCCAAATGGTCCCCTAGAGTCAGAGCTCCCTTTCTCTCCATTCCTACATGCTCCAAACATAAGCGCCACCTCCTCCAGGCAGGATTCCCTGAGCCTCTCAAGGAGGAATCACCCTTTCCTCACACACAGCTCTTTGTCTGTCCTTAGATGATCCCCAGCATGGCCTTCATACTGTTAGATTTCAATGTTTTCCCACTGGTTCAGGGTTACACTGTTTTCTCACAAATAGCATAGAACCCTGCCAATTTTCCCTTAATATTTGCTAAATAATCAGATGGATTCAAAATAGCAAAAAGATGGAGCATCAGCTGGAGGATGCTGTCTGAATCATCAGAGGTAGTTGGTGAACATGGAACCTGCTCCTTTCTGATAAATGGGCTCACCTTGGGGCCTGAGGTTCCTTCTACCCTCCTGTGCAGACCACAGTCTGTTATTTACTTGGGGGACCCTGTGGAAGGCTTCTGTAAGTAGGATGGATTCTCGCAATCTCTCTAGCAAATATATGGAGTTGGTTTTTGCTGGTAAACATTTCCTCTCTTTTTAAACTGGTCAGGATTGATAGCTCAGCTACCATTTAGTTCAATACACTCATTTACTGGTAAGCCTCTTGTATTAAGGTTACTCAACAGAGTACTAATCATCATATAGTCAAAGCTGTGGCTTTGCCAGTAGTCATGGACGAATGTGAGGGTTGGACCATAAAGATGGCTGAGCACCAAGGAATTGATGTTTCAGATTGCGGTGTTGGAGAAGACTCTTGAGAGTCTCTTGGACTGCAAGGAGATTGAATCAGTCCATCCTGAAGGAAATCAACCCTGAATATTCATTGGAAGGGCTGATGCTGAAGCTGAAGCTCCAATACTTTGGCCACCTGATGCGAAGAACTGACTCACTGGAAAAGACCCTGATGCTGGGAAAGATTGAGGGCAGGAGGAGAAAGGGACGACACAGGATGAGATGGCTGGATGGCATTATCAACACAATGGACGTGAGTCTGAGCAAGCTCTGGGAGATGGTGAAGGACGGGCAAGCCTGGGGTGCTGCCATTGGTGAGGTTGCAAAGAGTAGGACACGACTCGGAGACTGAACCACAACAACCTGTGCGCTGAGACCGCTGCAGAAGTTACTTCCCTTAATCCTCCTAGCTCCCTGGGAGGCGGGTATTACAACCTCCATCCCATACATGGCGACTCAGTAGGTCTCTTATTCACATGAATCACACAGGGGCAAAACCAGACCCTGAGAACCTGTGATTCTCCACGCAGACATCCTGCCCCAGCCTTCTCTGGTCTGCTAAGATGAGGTCCGACAAGAAGCCCAAACAAGCAAGCCCTCTTCATACCCCATACACTGCCGCCACCTTCTGGGTCACTCTGCTTGCAACGCAAAGAAAAACAGCCTCCTGTTTTCCTCAAAGCAGGATGTTCTGATGAAGCTGTAAAACACACTCGGAAATATTTAGCTCCTCCAAGAGATGGTCAGTATATTTAAAGAAGCTGTGTGTCCCTATGATGCTTAACCAGATAACCGACAAGGACCTGCCGTACAGTTCAAGGAACTCTGCTCAGGGCGCTGTAATAACCTTGACGGAGGAAGAATTTGAAAGAGAACAGACACGTATGTGTGCGCGTGCGCTGAGTCGCGTCCCGCTCCGCAACCCCATGGTGTGCACCCCGCCAGGATCCTCTGACCACGGATCTCCCAGGCAAGAGTACTGGAGGGGGTGCCGCGTCCTTCTTCAGGGGGTCTTTCTGACCCAGGGATCAAACCCGCATCTCTTGCATTGGCAGGCGGGTTCTTTACCACCAAGTCACTTGAAGCAGACACGTGTATATGTATAACTGGATCACTTTGCTGTACACTCGACACTGATATGACATTGTTAATCAACTCTGCTGCTGCTGCTGAGTCGTTTCAGTCGTGTCCGACTCTGTGCGACCCCATAGACGGCAGCCCACCAGGCTCCCCGGCCCCTGGGATTCTCCAGGCAAGAACACTGGAGTGGGGTGCCATTTCCTTCTCCAATGCATGAAAGTGAAAAGGGAAAGGGAAGTCACTCAGTCAACTATGCTCCAATATAAAATAAAAAAATTTTTTAAGTAAAGAAGAGGAAGGTATATGGGCCCACAGCATCCCACAAAAGCAAATAAAGGACTCAAAGATTAAAGAACAAAACTATGCCTGGTCTCTCAGCCAATTGCTATTCTTATTTCATAGAAGATTTCACGAGTTTTAAATGTTAAAATAATTATTATTATAAAGCTCTCAAATGTGACTTTCATGCCTTCAAAAGGAATTTAAAAAGGGAAGCTTCCAGAAAAAAAAAGTTGTATGTCTGTGAGAATGAATAACCTGAAGCTTCTCTCTGAGGTACCGCACGCAGTCACACTTGTTATGGATCAGGCAGGGTCCCCACCACTGGTGCTTTGCTGCTGTTCAGGCGCTCAGCCGTGTCCAACTCTTTGCAACCCCATGGACTGCAGCACGCCAGGCTTCCCTGTCCTTCACCGTGTCCCAGAGCTTGCTCAAACTCGTGTCCATCAGGTCAGTGATGCCATCCAACCATCTCATCCTCCGTCATCCCTTCACCTCCTGCCTTTAGTCTTACCCAGCATCAGGGTCTTTTCCAGTGAGTCACTTCTTCGTATCAGGTGGACAAAGAATTGGAGTTTCAGCTTCAGCATCAGACCTTCCAACGAATATTAAGGACTGATTTCCCTAAAGATTGACTGCAAAGCATCAGTTCCTCGGCACGTTCTTTATGGTCCAACTCTCACATCCATACATGACTACTGGAAAAACCATAGCTTTGACTATGTGGACCTTTGTTGGCCAAGTGATGTCTCTGCTTTTTAATGTACTGTCTAGGTTGGTCATAGCTTTTCCTTCAAGGAGCAAGCATCTTTTAAATTCATGGCTGCAGTCACTGTCCACAGTGATTTTGGAGCCCAAGAAAATAAAATCTGTCACTGTTTCCATTTTTTCACCATCTATGTGCCATGAAGTAATGGAACTGGATGCCATGATCTTCATTTTATGAAAGCTGTGTTAAGCCAGCATTTTCACTCTCCTCTTTCACCTTCATCAAGAGGCTCTTTAGTTCTTCTTCATTTTCTGCCATTAGAAAGGTATTATCTGCATACCTGAGGTTGTTGATATTTCTTCCAGCAACCTTGATTCCAGCTTGTCATTCATCCACCCTGGCATTTCACATAGTGTACTCTGCATATAAGTTAAATAAGCACGGTGACAATATACAGCCTTGACGTACTCCTTTCTCAATTTTGAGCCAGTTCATTGTTCCATGTCTGGCTTTGTTTCTTCTTGACCTGCATTCAAATGTTTCAGGAGACAGGTAAAGTGGTCTGATATTCTCATCTATTTAAGAATTCTCCAATTTGTTGTGATAGACACAGACAAAAGCTTTAGCGTAGTTAATGAAGCAGAAAGTAGGTGTTTTTCTGGAATTGTCTCTTTTTCTAAGATCCAGTGGATGTTGGCAATTTGATCTCTGGTGTTTCTACCTTTTCTAAATCCAGCTTGTACATCTGCTGAAGTACTGATGTTTTACATAGGTGAGTTCATGTAATCCTTATAAAAATTATATAGAACAGTTGCTACTGTTTCTAAACATCAGTGCAGAGCCAGAGGCCAAAGGGATGAAGCAACTTGCCCGTTTTCATATAACCAGTTAGGGTCTATCTGGGACTTGAACAGGTTTTGTGATGCCAGACTTGCCCAGGTCTCTGCTGTATGCCATGAGACCTCTCGTAGCTTTTTAAATTTTCCATACTAAATAGACTGGACAAAACTGCACCCAGAGGAAAGACAGCTTGAAGGGAAAGTGAGCAGGATGGAAAGAAAGATCTTCATTGGAACTGGAAGATATACCCAGAAAGTTGGAGGGGAACGCATTTCACCTTTGTTTCTGATGCTAGCGAGAAAAGGGAGGCAAAAGGGAGAAATAAGTTAAGGGCCATCTCAAAGATTCACACACACACACACACACACACACCAAAAAAGTAGGAATCAAAAGCCATAAGACTAAACAGTAAGTGTATGTTTAGCATTTTAAGAAACTGCCAAAATGTCTTATTCGTCTCTTTCTTTTTGACTACACTCGGTTTCCACTGCTGCTCCCGAGTTTTCTCTTGCTGTGGGCGCCGCTGTAGGCTGTGGACCTCAGGCTGCAGAGCTCGGCTTGGCGGCGGCAGCCTGCGGGCCCAGTTGCTCCTCAGCATGTGGAGTCTTCCCAGCCCAGGGATGGAACCCGCGTCCTCTGCACTGGCAGGCAGAGTCTTATCCACGGCACCACCAGGAAAGTCCTTAAGAAACACTTTTTAAGAAATCACAATATTTGGGTCTCATTTGCGTCAGGAAAGGTAGGGCATTTTTGTTTGCTGGTGAGCTAATGGCATGGTAGACAGTTCATTCTACGTTCGCAGATTGAGTAGTAGTGGGTAAATGTATGCACAATGTGGGATTTTCTTTAAAATAATAAATCAAATAATTGAGGGGGAAGTGTGGTTTGAAAAAGAGAGGAGTGCTTCTGTAGAACTCAGTCCAAAGAGAATCATGCTAGCAGTTTTTAAGCCATTTACATAAGGCATCATCTGGGGGAAAAAATGGAACTCCTGGGAACTCAACGGTATCAGACACTGCCACTCACCAAGCTGACTCCAACTTCATATTCTTCATGCTACAATGGTCACTTTATCTTGAATACTTAGAACTTACATATGCAGAGCATCGCAGTGTTCATTTTCTAAAATATTTATGATTTACATAGGAAACAATAACTAAATGCATGCTTGTGTCATGAGGTATCTTTGCTCATGGTAGCCATAGCCCCAGAACAGCTATCCACTGGGTAAAAGATCTCACTAGTTTTTAGACCTAATGCCTGACTCTCTAACCCTGACTCTGTTAAGGTAGGGCGAACACCCTCTGAAATAACACTTTTCATTTTGCCCCAGGTACACAGGTAGAGGACGCATGATTCAATGGAGCTGGGAAATGGTAGCAGAGTAAAAGAATTTGTGTTTCTGGGGCTTACTCAGTCCCAAGACCTGAGCCTGGTCTTATTTCTCTTTTTGTGCTTTGTGTACGTGACCACCGTGCTGGGCAACCTCGTCATCATGGTCACTGTGAGCTGCGAGTCTCGCCTCCAGACCCCCATGTACTTCCTGCTCCGCAACCTCTCCGTCCTGGACATCTGCTTCTCCTCCATCACCGCCCCCAAGGTCCTGGCGGACCTTCTTTCGGAGAGAAAGGCCATCTCCTTCCATGGCTGCCTCACACAGATCTTCTTCTTCCACCTCCTCGGGGGCGCAGACATCTTCTCCCTCTCGGTCATGGCCTTTGACCGCTACATGGCCATCTCCAAGCCCCTGCACTACGTGACCATCATGAGTCGGGGGCGGTGCACTGCCCTCATCGTGGCCTCCTGGGCGGGGGGCTTCGTCCACTCCATCGTGCAGATCTCCCTGCTGCTCCCCCTCCCCTTCTGCGGACCCAACGTCGTGGACGGTTTCTACTGCGACGTCCCCCAGGTCCTCACCCTCGCCTGCACGGACACTGCTGCCCTTGAGCTCCTGATGATTTCCAACAACGGCCTGGTCACCACCCTGTGGTTCATCTTCCTCCTTGTATCATACATGGTCATATTATCGCTAATAAGGTCTCAGGCCGGGGAGGGCAGGGGGAAAGCCATCTCCACCTGCACCGCCCACATCACGGTGGTCACCCTGCACTTCGTGCCCTGCATCTACGTCTACGCCCGGCCCTTCTCCGCCCTCCCCACTGATAAGGCCGTCTCTGTGACCTTCACTGTCATCTCCCCTCTGCTGAACCCCCTGATCTACACCCTGAGGAACCAGGAGATGAAGGCAGCCATGCAGAGACTGAGGGGAAGACTCGGGCCTTCTGTAATGAAATAGAGTAAGACTTTCCAACTTCTTCAGCAGCAAGGACCCCTTTCATTATTTTTCCCACAGAGTCATATTTATATAGTCAAATATGTTGTCAATAAACCAACTGCAGGTACTAGGTAACATTTTATTTTGCAATTTAAATGAAGAGATTATTGGTAAGCCAAGCCTCTGGTGAGCACAGAGTATCAGGGTTACAGGATGAAGCTGACTGATGTATTTCTACTCAAAGACCGAAGTAACAATGTGTCAGTCATGAAAGCTATATGGCAGATGAATAGACTGCCTGAATCTAGCCCCTTTTTCAAAAGGTGAGTAAATAGAAGAATAAAGATAGAGTGATTTGCTCAAGCTCTTATCTCGAGTTAATTCCAGAAAGAAGTCTTCAGATACTCAGTCATCTCTGTCACCATGTGAACGCAATTTACTTCATTACTGGATCTGTCCATGCCAAACTGCAGTGCTCTACGAGAAAGTTCACATGATCGGTGCCCCTGAAATACACGTAAATGAATACATATGGCCTATCACAGATTAAGGAATTTGTTCTGCGCTAAACTCCATATGGGCTCCCAACCTAGTGAGCACCTCAAAGGTGCATAATGGTTGTACCCCTGGATTCCCATCAGAATGAAGATGCTTGGGAAGGTTTCCCATGATGGCCTCAAGGCATTTACCTTATGCAGAACTAAAGAGAGATTCAAATTCTTACAAGGGTAGACAAAGGCAGGGAGAACCTCAGGGACCCTACACAAAGAGTAACCCATTCTCCTTATTCAAGAGCTAGTTTTCAGTTGCAAACCTTTCTAGGGCCAAACTCAGATAGAATTTACATTCTTCCCACTGGAAAGAGAGAGAAAGACAGATAAAACTCTAACCAGACTGTCCATTTTTCACCTGTTAGTGTTTGTGAAGAGGCAGCATAGGCTAGTGTTTTTGTCTGCAAATACGGTCAACGGAAAAAGTAAAGCATGGCAGCTGAGAGCTCTCACTTCAGAGTTATAAAGACCTGGCTCTAAATCCTACCTCCACCACCTATCAAGTGTGTGATCTTGAGTCGGTCTAACTTTTTTCTTTTTTAGGGATTTATTTTGGCTGCGCTGGTCCTCACTGCCGGGAGCGGGCGTCCTCGAGCTGCGGTGAGCAGGGACTGCCCTCCAGAGACGCAGAGCGCCGGCTTCTCTTTGCAGGGGCTCCTCTTTTTATGGCGCTCCAGGGTAGTGGGCTTAGCAGACGTGGCTCACAGGCCTCCTCAGAATGTAGGATCCTCCCAGATCAGCGATCAAGCCCAGTGTCCCGTTTTGACAGGCAGAGTCTTAGCCACTGGCCCATCAGAGAAGTCCCTTGAGTTACTCTAACCCTTCACAGGCCACAGTTCGCCCATCCAAATGTACTTATACTGTTACGCCCAAGGTCCCGATCCCCAGAACTGAGAGAACAAGACATCCACAGCAATGCAGATGCAAAAAGGGAATTTATTGCTAGCTCGAGCCAGGGCCCCGGCCACCTCCAACACAGTGGAATAGAGCCAGAGCCCCGGGCCCTGGATTACAGCAGTATGTATAGGGTTAGGACGAAGACAGGGAATTGGCAAGAGTGGATTGGTTACAAGGGTTTCTTTGCAGCTACTAATGGGCTAGATTTTCGCGCGCATGGGCTTTCTTAGGAGATAGCTATCCTCGTCCTGATTGGCACAGACCAGGCTACGGGGAGCATGCTGACAGGCTGAGTCCTCCCGTCGGGGGTAATTAATTTTGATCCCGCCTGGGCAGTGTCTCAGCTGTTTCCGGGATGCTTGCTCCAGCCTATTTTAGTCATGGCCTCTATCAGGCCTCAACAATGCGATCTCCTAGAGTTGCTTCGAAGGTTAGCAGGCGATGGTATATGTGAAGCACAATCCCTGGCAGATAGTAAATGCTCAGTCAGAGGCAAACGGGTCCATTTTATTTATTTATTTATTTTATATTAGTGTTCGCGCTTCTCTCTTTTCCAAAATGAAAATAACTGTATTTTTAAATTACACTTATTATGTATTTCTTACCTAAAAGGCAGAAAGCTTAGAAAGCATAAAGCAAATAGTTAAAAATCTCCTACAGCTAACTGCTTTGCCCATCTGCGGTAAAAATCACAAATGAGTCCATTTTAATACGACCCTTTTTGCTCTTCCTAACACACATTCTATCCCCCATCAGGCTGTTATACTCTTCTCCTATATGGCCCATATTCATCATTATTAGAAAAAAAAATAGTATGGAAAAGGTGGGAATGTACATTGAATTCAAAGCGGCTATCATCTTAAAATTTCTGGCTTTCTGAGACTTCCCTGGTAGTTAGGCCTCCCCAGTAGCTAAGTCTGCACACTTGCAATGCAGGGGGCCTGGTGTTCCGGTCCTGGTCAGGGAGCCACATGCCACTGAGAGTTTGCATGCCTGCAACTAAAGATAGATCTTGCACGCTGCGATGAAGAGCAAAGAGCCTGCCTCTGCAACTAAGGCCTGTTGCATCCAAATAAATTAATTTTTTTTTAATTCTAGCTTTCTGTCACTTAAGCATGACAGGAGGACTTCCTGTTTACATAGCTTGGAGCATCGCCCTGAGGCTGCTGCAGTGAAGCACAAGAGGGCTTCGCAGCAAAACAAAACAATGGCTCAAAGAGAAACCACGGCTTTGAGAGCAGAGATAAGGGATCAGACCGAGAAGGCAGACCCAAGCTGATGAAAGAGAGCCCGGAGGGAGTTAGTTAGCCAAAGGATAGTGCAGATTGAGGGGGCTTCCCAGGGGGTCAGCGGTAAAGAATCCACCTGCCAACTAGGAGACTCGGGTTCAGTCCCTGGGTAGGGAAGATAGTGGAGCGGAACATGGCAACCTGCTGCACTATTCTTACCTGGAACGTTCGTGGACAGAGAAACCTGAGGGGCTGCGTCCACGGGGCTGCCCGCCTTGAGCACACACAGTGAGTCTTAAAGACAGACTTCCTTCACACCCCTCACTGGATCTGGGCTGACTCCATAAGGGCCCATGAACTAACCAGCTCACTTGGTCATTTCCTGCCCCCTGATCAATCAGCTCTAACTTTTCACAGCACCAGCCCAGCCCGCAAATTCTAAGAATAATCCACACGGGTCACCACTCCTGTGGTCCTGCCAACAGTGGTCAGGTAGCTCTGGTCTCTAGACTCCCGAAGCTTTTCTGTATGAAACTGCCTATGAAAACTGCATACCACAGAGCACCTTATAGCCTATTTCATGCAAATGCATCCTTCCCTTTCCTTCCTAGGACTCACTCACATCAGCGTTTTATCACTGCGTTGGCACTGGACCTATGGAGTGTGAATCACTGTATCGCAGAAGCATAGTCCCCAGGGGACAGGAACCCAGAACCCCAGCCACACCATTGTCCCTGACACTTCCTCCAACTGTGTCTTAAAACACGACACAACCTGATTCAGTGACCCCGGAGAAGGGGAAAGCAACTGCACTTCATTATACCAAGATTTATTGTTTCTCTGGATGACATAAAAGTCACAAGCTGGGCTGCATTTTTCCCATTTAAATCAGTTGTTTTTATTGCTTAAGCTCTATTGTTAAGAGCCATGCTCTGGTCATATACACGGGCTGCCCTTGTGGCTCAGCTGGTAAAGAATCCGGCTGCAGTGCGGGACATCTGGGTACCCGGAGAAGGGGAAAGCAACTGCACTTCATTATACCAAGATTTATTGTTTCTCTGGATGACATAAAAGTCACAAGCTGGGCTGCATTTTTCCCATTTAAATCAGTTGTTTTTATTGCTTAAGCTCTATTGTTAAGAGCCATGCTCTGGTCATATACACGGGCTGCCCTTGTGGCTCAGCTGGTAAAGAATCCGGCTGCAGTGCGGGATATCTGGGTTCGAGCCCTGGGTTAGGAAGATCCCCTGGAGAAGGGACAGGCTACCCACTCCAGTATTCTGGCCTGGAGAATTCCATGGACTGTATAGTCTGACTCGCAAACAGTCAGACATGACTGAACGACTTTCACCACCATAGGTCATATACATAGCTTTCAAACTACCCTTTCCTACCTCACGCCCTTTAATCAAGCATTTTAATGATATACATCTCTGGGTACCCTTGAACTCGATGCCATAAAACAATTCTGAAGTAACTAAACAGGTGAATATCAAGAACTATCACCATGCTGCCTCCCTAGGATCCACGTGAGCGTGGATCTCAGAGACGTAGATTAAAACAGTCACATGGGGCAACGTATACATCACATTAAACAGAAACTGCAGGGAATTCCCTGCTGGTCCAGCGGCTAAGACTGTGCCGCCATTGCAAGGGGCGCAGGTTCCATCCCTGGTCAGGGAACTAGATCCCATATGCCTCAGCTAAGATTTTACATTCTCGTAGCTAAATATTCTGCATGCTGCAGCTAAAGATCCCACATGCTATAACTTAAAAAAAAAATCCCAAATGCCACAACTAAAAAAGATCCCGTGGGCCACAATGAAGATCAAAGATGCTAAGTGCTGCAGCTAAGACCCAGTGCAGCCAAATAAATTAATTTTTAAGAAAAGAAACTGCATCTATAACCCACGCCATACGGTCTCGAGAGCTACCCTGACTGTGGCCACGGGGCTTTGATTTTTCTACTGTTGCTCTTTCACTTAAGTTCCATTTTCCAGCTGGCGGCAAGCAAACCAATTATGGTGAGGAAGAAAGCTGCGAGATCCATGGTGTGTTTTCACAGAACATTTTCTTCCTAAGCCAAGGAGGGTAACACACTGTCTCACGTGCTTCCTCTAGAGAAAAGGGTATGACCTGGATGTTCACTAGAGTCTCTGCAGGTCCCTGTGAGACGGGTCAGGGGGGGATGAGGGAGACGGAGAGAGAGAAGGAGGAGGGCTTGGTGACCCTTTAATGACTCCCACAAGAACACCACTGAATTGGCCACTTAGCTTCTGCGTTCATACCCAGCAACACTCCCACTGCGAATTCCTTGCTTAGGCTGCGGCTGGGGGACTATAGAAGCGGCCAAGGCACCGCAAAGCAACACGGAAGAGACGAGATGGTGTGACTTCCCGAGGCTGCCATTTCCCATCTGAAGGAGAAACAGCAAAATCACTCGCCTTGAGGTAGGCTGTCCAGGAAACAGAATTTCCCCAGAAGCGACTTCTTCTAAGGTGCAGAGGGAGCGTCATAAGAGGATCAACTTTTCCCTTGGAGACTGAGTCGTTTAGTGCTGGCGGATGTGAGCGTCCGAAACTGGAAAACTGCAGACTTTTCAGAAATGGTGTAAGTATGCAGAATATTCTTCTTGAAAGCAAACTCTTAATGAAACCAAGGAAAGTGGTAGCTTTTCACTATTAGGAAAAAGGGAATTGGGGCTTGCAAAATAGCAGATGGTCAGGTGGCTCCAAGGACATGAAACATGTTTACTTGGTGAGATGTTGAGATTTGAATGGTTTTCAAGGTAGTTGAGAAGGTGCTGATACCCCAGCTCTCTGGAGGCAACAGCCTTGGAAGAACTGCTCTCCTAGACAGCAGTTCCTGATCCAGTATATGCACTCTGGCCAGCTTTGGTTCTTGGCTGGAAATGGAATTTGGAAAGCTCTGAGTAAGGTGTTTTAACAGCTAGCTAATCTGTACTCTCGTGTGCTACTGAATATGAATGATGTTCCTAAAACTTGGAGGGATTCAATCAAGAGTAGACACTTTTCAATACAGAAGAGAAAATTGTGATGGGGCACCTCTCTGAGATTCCACTCCATGTAGGGCTTGGGGCAGCACACTTAGTGGGAAGCTGGGCTGGAGGGGAGTCCAAGTTTGCCGGCTCTACGGCGTCTGATAAGCTTGTTTCCAAAGGACGGTCCCCAAGGGGGCTGACTTCTAAGAAAACTTCATGATCCTTTTCACCTTGTAAAAACACAAAAAATTGTATTTCTTTTTTTTTTATTGAAGTATAGTTAATTTACAATGTTGTGTTAATTTCAGGTGTATAGCAAAGTGATTCAGTTCTACATATATATATATATATATATATTCTTTTTCAGGTTATTTTCCCTTAGAGATTATTACAAAATATTTAGTTCCCAGTGCTATCCAGTAGCTCCTTGTTGGCTATCTAATTTATCTATAGTAATGTGTATTTCTTTGAGCCCCTTTATTTGGGGGAGAGGGGCAAGAATACTAGAGTGGGTTGCCATTTCCTTCTCCAGGAGATCTTCCCAACCCAGGATTGAGCCCAGGTCTCCTGCATTGTAGGCAGATGCTTTACCATCTGAGCCAACTTCCCTGCTTTTGGCTTGGGAAATGACCATAAATACTCACGAAAAAGAAGAAAAAATTAGCAAAGCAGAGCTCCACTATTCTGCTCACATTTCTATAATGCTGAAACCTTGAAAGTTGCCTGGACTCCCACCGCACCCCACCCCACCCACCCCAAAGCCAAATATCCAGATGACTGGGTTTCAAAGTGAGGGTTATCATTTATTTTCTTTCTATAAAGATTTTTTTATATAAATACCTATATTTATGACTGCATGCAGAGATAAACTTACCTATGGTTATAAGCAAGTGTGCGATATAATACTCTGATTTTTTTTAACATATGCCTTAGTTTAAATCGCTGTATAAAAAAAGAAAAACATCCTTAGAGGATAAATGGCATTTTGCACTTATTCCAAAGTGCTGGGAAGAGGGCTTTGAACCGCAGGGTCAGTGGCAAGATGACCCACTCTCAGTCAAGTCCCCGAAAGGGACCTGGCTTGTGTAAGGAAGCAGCATGCACCTGAAGCTGCTGAGACAGGGTAGCGCCTGGCAACTCAGGCTCCTCGACGGCTTCTAGTTTGCAAAACAGTCATGAGGTCTCGCCTGCCCCTTAGAAGAACCCTGCTTATGAGGTAGGTCTGAGTAACTGTCGCCAAGTTGTGTCCAACTCTTCGAGACCCCAGGGACCCCAGGCTTCCCTGTCCCTCACCATCTCCCAGAGTTTGCCTGAGTTCACGCCCAACTGTCAGCATATTGTAAATCAACTCTAGTGGTGCAGGATGAGAGCTGACTCTAATTCACGACCTGTGAGCCTCACATGGATTTCTCATGAGTTCGGTTATTACTGAGTAACGTGCCCAAGGCCAAATCAGCTAGGAAGTGGCCAGTCCCAAGTTGCACACATGCTCCAGATGGTCCACAAAGGTGTATCCAAAATGGGAGTGTGGGATGTGATGCTGCCCCAGCAGGCCTCCTGGGCAAGGTTTGCAGATAGTGTATGTCCAGGTGGGACGGCTTTTCATATACCTCCCCGTGATTTTGTACCTCCTCACTTTTCTTTCTGCCGATTCCACAAGCTGCAGCACGCTTCTTCTCTTAACTGTAAATGCCTTCAGGAGAGGATCTGTGTTAGAGTCACCGCTTCCTCAGTGTCATTATGATGATTACTTTTATGTGTCCACTGGACCGGCCGCAGGGATTCGGATTAAAACTGGTTGCTGGGTATGTCTGAGAAGCTATTTCAGATGAGATTTGCGTCTGGATTTGGGGACTCAGTAAATCAGATTAGTCCCCCGTCCCCCAGCAGGTGGATATCCTTCCACCTGTTGAGGACCCCAATAGAACAGACGAGGTGGAGGAAGGAGAAATGTAACCCCTATTCTTTTCTTTTTAAGAAAGAAAGATAAAAAGAGAAAAGAAAAAAATTCCAGTTTCCACTTTATTATTTACTTTTGGCCACACAGTGCAGCATGTGGGATCTTAGTTCCCTGACCAGGGATCAAGCCCACGCCCCTGGCAGTGGAAGCGTGGCACCTTAGCCACTGGACCGACACGGGAGTCCTTGGACCCCTTATTTTGGCCTCACAGCTCAAGTTCGGCCATCTCATCATTTTATACCATTGGCTCCTCTAGTCCTCAGGTCGTTGAGTTAGGACTGAATTCCACTATCAGCTTTCCTGGGTCTCCAGCTCACGGAAGGCAGACTGAGGGACGTCTCAGCCTCCATAGCAGCATGAGTCAATTCTGCATAATAATTCTTTCACTAAATGTGCATATGTGTGTACATATATGTACATATATCTGTATGATGGATACAAATATAGATACTGATCTTACTGGTTCTGCTTCTGGAGAACCCTAACACAGCCATGGAAATGGTATGTAGAGGAAGGAAAGAAAAAAAGAAAACCCAGGTCTCCCACATTGCAGGTGGATTCTTTACCAGCTGAGCCACCAGGGAAGTCCAAGAATACTGCAGTGGGTAGCCTATGCTTTCTCCAGGGGATCTTCCCAACCCAGGAATCAAACTGGGGCCTCCTGCATTGCAGGCAGATTCTTTACCAGCTGAGCTACCAGGGAAGCTCCATATGTGTGATGGATACAGGTATAAATACAGATCTTATTGGTTCTGTATTAGGTTTCTAGAGAACCCTAGAAATGGTATGTAGAGGAAGGAAAGAAAACAGAAATAGAGAAGAAAAACAGGAGTGAGAAGGAAGGGAGAACAGCTGATGCAGAAGCTTTCAAACTTGTCACAGTGGTTTCCTGAGCAGAAGATTTGAAAACCACTCACTTATCACTCCAGTGTCCGCAAGAAAGATTCCAGAATAAGGTGCTGTTGTCATTTAAAATACTTCTACATCCCGGATTAACCAAAGACTTTGAGGGTGATTTCCCCATGGGTTATGGTAAGTAGTTAGCGTGGGGAATATTAGGATTCTTGAGAGCCGAAATTTTCTGTAATCATGATTCTGAACATTTATTCTTATCACAACAACATTATTCTCATCACTCCATGTTGTTGACATAAACAGTAAGCCCTAATGGCAATGAAATGAAAAGGGGCTCTTCTCTTATTTTTCTGTGTGAAAAAAAGGAGAATGCTGCCTGGGAACTGTGCTCTTTAAAGGATCTTTTCTGAGGATTTGGAGAAGGAAATGGCAACCCACTTCAGTATTCTTGCCTAGAGAATTCCATGGACAGAGGAGGCTGGCAGGCTACAGTCCATGGGTTTGCAAAGAGTCGGACAGGACTGAGCGGCTAACTTATAAGCCTTCCTAAGATTAAAAAAGCAAGAGGAGTGGGGATGGGGCATAGAGGAACTAAAACCAGAATCAGAGAAAGAACCGCAGCAGGGCAACTGCACAAGAAAGAATTTGGGAGGACCTCAAGTAAATAAACCAGGGAAAGGTGAGGTAATTTTCATGTTCTATTTGATAAAGGCTATAAGTTTATTTGTTATAAAATAGTAATTATGAAAATGTTGTTGTTGTTTAGTCACTAAGGCATGTCCTACTCTTTCGTGACCCCATGGACTGTATGTAGCCCACCAGGCTCCTCTGTCCTTGGCATTTCCCAGGCAAAAATACTGGAGCGGGTTGTCATTTCCTTCTCCAGGGAATCATCCCGGGTAGTCAATTAAGTTTTCCTTGAAATGAAATGCACCTTTTACACATGAGGCTAAAATATTATAAAGTCATTACCACATTTATATTATTTAACACTTTACTGAAGTACAATGTACATACATATAGAAAAAACGTACATAAGCCTAAAGTCTGATGAACTTCCACGCAAGCTGAATACATCTTTGCAACAAGTACCCAGATCAAAGAAACAGAACGTTATCAGCACCTCAAAAGCCTCCCTCGCGTTCCCTTTAGTTGCGCCCACCTCGGTTCTTTATGTGAACAAAATGGGAGCGTGTGTGTCTTTTGTGCCTGGATCATTTGGCGCCACATATTCGTGAGATTCGTGTATGTTGTTACGCGTAGTGAGATCTTTCCAACTGCTCCGTAGCAGTGTGTGAACTTAACAGGTTACCTTTCCCACTGTTAGTTCTGCAGTTTGAGGCAGTTGCAAACAGCGTTGTGAATATTCCAGGATATGTCTTCCAGTAGACACAACATATGTCCACACGTCCCAAGAACAGAATAGATTGTTCTTAAGATGGAGATGGGTAGATGGATGACAGAGAGCCATGTATAGACCTCCATCTTAAAATAATAGCTAATAAAGACATAGATATCAGTATTAGCAGATAGAGTCAAATGGCAAAATGGTTAACTTACACCCCCCCCCCAGCAGGGTTCCGACTGCCCCCTAGCTTCACCATCACTTGGCGCTTTTCATCTTTTCTAACTTAGCCATTTTGTGCATGTACAGCAGTTTCTTGCTGTGATTTTAATTTGCATTTCCCTGGTAATTAATGGAGCTGAATCCGCTTTTGGATACTCTGTTGTGAATCTTTTTCTACTAAATGCGTGTCTATTGTTTCAGCCTTGCTGGGTCTTCCTTGCTGCGCAGACTCTTTCTAGCTGCAGGGAGCAGGAACTCCTCTCTAGCCGTGGCGTGCGGACTCCTCCTGGCGGTGGCTTCTCCTGCCGTGGAGCACTGGGCTCTAGGGTGCTCGGGCTCAGTAGTTGCGGCTCCCACGCTCTAGAGCACAGGCTCGATACTTGGGGCTCACGGGCTGAGTTGCTCTATGGCGAGCGGGATCTTCCCCAGCCAGAGATCAAACCCATGTGTCCTGCACGGGCAGGCAGATTCTTCACCACGGAGCCGCCAGGAAAAGCCCTTTGGTGAAGTTTTGGTTCCTGTCTTTGGCCATTTTCTGCCCTGCTCGTCTGTCTTCTGTTACTGATTTGCAGAAGTTGTTCACATACTCTGGATGTCAGTCTTTTCTCAGCTGTAAGTATTGTAAATATCTTCTTCCATTTGAGGGTTCTTTTAATTCTCATAGTGATGTCTTTTGAGAACCCAAATTCTTTACGTGTCCTAGAGTGTGTGCTTACTCTTTATCACCGCAAGCGTCCGTGTTATAGCACATGGAGAACTGAATAGGTCCACACGGCTGTCGCCTGCGTTTCAGTGGCCACAGTGACAGAACCGACCTGCTCGAACGACTCCCGTCGGAAACGCGGGTCATCTTCTCCCTCACGATGGCATGCAGAATTGCAGGCACAGAGCCTGCACAGAAAATAACTTCCCGGGCCAACACCAAAACCCAAGCGCCAGAAAAGACAAGGGCAGATCTCTTAATAGATCCTTTAACTGTGTGTTATTTCTTCCAGAGATGCACCTGAAAAAGAATCTGTGACCCCATGGATCAGGGAAATCATACCAGAGTGAAAGAATTTATTTTCCTGGGCATTACCCAGTCTCGAGAGCTCAGCTGGGTCTTGTTCGTCTTTTTGTTCCTGGTTTACATGATGACTCTGCTGGGCAACCTCCTCATCATGGTTACGGTTACCTGGGAATCGCGTCTCCACACCCCCATGTACTTCCTGCTCCGTAACCTGTCGGTTCTTGACATCTGCTTTTCCTCCATCACAGCTCCTAAGGTCCTGGCTGATCTGCTTGCAGAGAGGAAGACCATCTCCTTCAACGGCTGTGTCTCTCAGATGTTCTTCTTTCACCTGCTCGGGGGAGCGGATGTGTTCTCCCTCTCGGTGATGGCCTTTGACCGCTACGTGGCCATCTCAAGACCCCTCCACTATCTGACCATCATGAGCCGGGGGCGGTGCACTGCCCTCATCGTGGCGTCCTGGGCGGGGGGCTTCGTCCACTCCATCGTGCAGATCTCCCTGCTGCTCCCCCTCCCCTTCTGCGGACCCAACGTCCTGGACACTTTCTACTGCGACGTCCCGCAGGTCCTCACACTCGCCTGCACGGACACCTCCTCTCTGGAGCTCCTGATGATTTCAAACAACGGATTAGTCAGCTGGTTCATATTCTTCTTTCTTCTCGTCTCCTACACAGTCATCCTGACAATGCTGAGGTCCCACTCCGGGGAGGGCAGGAGGAAAGCCATCTCCACCTGCACCGCCCACATCACGGTGGTCACCCTGCACTTCGTGCCCTGCATCTACGTCTACGCCCGGCCCTTCTCCGCCCTCCCCACCGATAAGGCCATCTCTGTGACCTTCACTGTCATCTCCCCTCTGCTGAACCCCCTGATCTACACCCTGAGGAACCAGGAGATGAAGGCAGCCATGCGGAGACTGAGGGGAAGACTCGGGCCTTCAGAAAGGGTTTAGCGTCTGTGCGGACAAGATAATACCAGAATTCAGAGATAAATATTAGGGTTTCTCTGGCAGTCTCGTCATTCAATCCCTGGTCGCAGAGCTAAGATCCTGAAAGCTGCTTGATGTGACCAAATATATATGCGTGCGCAGGAGAGGGGTCCATCTGAGCCAGTCCTGAAAGTGGACCGTATTCCAGCCTTTAGTCCTACAGCCCCCACTAACTGCAGGGGAGTCTGGGGAATGTAATCTAGCTCTGCACCCAGAAAGAAGAGGCAAGATCATGAAAAACAGTGAGCGCCAGAAATCTCTTTGACATTTATGACTCATTGCTAAGAAATCACGATCGGATCAGAGTACAAGGACTTGTGTTAAGGAGTCTCTTAATACCTAGAAATGTTCGCTGGGAGGAGTGCTGCACGCTTGGAATGCACAGAGAACCACACTGAAGTGAAAGAGACATGAGATGAAGAAATCTAACTTTCCTGACCCAGGGATTGAAGCAGCGCCTCTTGCATCTCCTGCACTGGCAGGCAGATTCCCGACCAGCAGCGCCCCCAGGAATGCCTGTTGTAAGCCAACATTTATTAATACAGAGGCTCCTATAGAGAGGAGCGTCTTCTTCTTATTGTCCTTTCCACTGTTTTGTTCTGTTACCACCACTTAAAAATGTTCTGAATTATTTTTCAATATTAGACATTCTTCCTCCAAGCATCAAAGTCCCAGTAAAGACATAACTTGTCTTCACTTGGATCCGTCTGTAGAACAAATCCTCCTTTACTGCCTGGCTCCACCTTTACTCTGGTGCCATTGTGCTCCAGCTCCTCTACACTTTTCACAAAGGTGTCCTTTTTGGCCCCCTACTTCTCTGTTGACTTTACCTTGAGCAAAACTGCTATGACTGGGCAAAATTTTAAATAATCAAAGATCTATACCCTCAGAGTTTGTGTTCCCAAGTGTGTGTGCGTCGCTCAGCCCTCTCCAACTCTTTTCGACCCCATGGACTGCAGCCCACCAGGCTCCTCTATCCATGGGAGTTCTCCAGGCAAGAATACTAGAGTGGGTTGCCATGCCTTCCTCTAGGGGATCTTCCTAACCCAGGAATCGAACTGGGGTCTCCTGCACTGCAAGCAGATTCCTTACCAGCTGAGCCACCAGGGAAGCCTGTTCCCAAGCGTAGGACCCCACAAATGACTGTGACCTAGCAAAAGTTGTTCATGAAGCTGACTTGGACCATTTACAACCTGCAAAAGAAGCTGATAAAACACAATGAGGAAGAGCAGTTCGATTCAGAAGACCATTAAATGTACTTGTCTGTCACCATGACATCAAATAATTACTTGGATCAATATATATACATATTTTTCCTCCAAGTAGGGACATTTTCTTAAGGAACAATTAGATATTGAACTGATTCTAGTTTATTCTACACACATTCCATATATTTGGCCCTATCATTTGTGATGTTTTTCCCTACCCCAGAAACATTGATTTTAAACTTCCATATTTTTCATAAGCAAATAAATGTATCTATAGACACAAATGGGCTAATTCAGGAGTGATCCTGTCATTCTGGATGTCTTTGAAAAATTCAAAGAAGAGTCAGATTGCTTCAGCTTAGTTTCCAAGATGCTAGTGAGGTCAGCACCACAGAAACTACACTGAAGCAACCGTGAGATTCCAGCCACAAAGCTCTACCCTGGATGGATCTGCAGAGTTCTGCTGTTGTTACTGTTATGTAACTTTCTTCCGAGTCTGAAAGAGACTATTGTCCACATAGCTCTTACTCGATAATAGACTATTAGTTCAGTACGATGTTAGTGAGTTATTGCTGTATAACACATTACCCCAAAACTTGGTGGCTTAAAACAGCACCCATTTCCTTTTATTTATCTGTTTCTAGCTGTGCTGGGTCTTCGCTCCTGCATGTGGGCCTTCTCTAGCTGCAGTGGGCGGGCTTCCCACCTTTGTGGCAGCTCCTCTTGTTGAGGGCTCACGGGCCTCAGCAGCTGCAGCAAGCAGGCACAGTCATCGGGGCCTGAGGGCTCCAGAGTGTGGAGTCAGCAGCTGTAGCCCACAGGCTTACTTGCTCTGCGGAATGTAGCATCTTCCCCGACCAGGGACAGAACCCAGTCCCTGCAACGGCAGGTATTGCCAGCCCCTGTACCCAGGGAGGTCCCACACGCATTTCTTAAGTCACAGTTTGTGTGAGTTGGGGATCCAGGCACAGCTTAGCTACATCTTCTGCATAGGATCTCTCACAAGGCCGCAGTCAAGACAGCTGAGAACTGCAGTCTTATCTCAAGTTTCGACTGGGGAAGGGTCAGCTTCCAAGCTTACTCATATCGTGAGCCATCGGCCTGGGGGCTGCAGTTCCTTCCTGGCTGTGGCTGGAGGTTCTAACCCTCGAGGGCCTCTCTCACTGGGCACCTTACTTCACCAGAGTTCACAAACAAGGAGGAACAGCGCGTGTCAGCAAGACAGAAGTCACGGGCTCTTATAGCCTGATCTGGAAAGAAGCAGGCTATCATTTTTGCCAACATCTCATCCTTAGAAGCAAGTTAACTAAGTCCAGTCCACACACAAGGCAAGGGGATGGCACAAGAGCATGAATATTAGAGCAGGAACTAACAAGCTCTCCAAATAAACTAGGAAAAAATGATTGCAAATGATGAAAGAAACCTAAACGTATTTGATTCAGGAAGAGTTACAAAAGACCCCTCCAAAAAAAAGGGTAAAGGGAAGCGTCAGATTCAGGAAGAGTTACAAAAGAACCCCCCCAAAAAAAGGGTAAAGGGAAGCGTCAGATTCAAGAAGAGTTATAAAAGACCCCCGACAAAAGGGGGTAAAGGGAAGCGTCAGATTCAGGAAGAGTTACAAAAGACCCCCCACAAAAGGGGGTAAGGGGAAGCGTCAGAGGCATTTCAGAGACACGGAGTCCTGGTGACAAGGAGAATAATAGTGCCAGGCCCACTGAAAGAAAGACTGAGGTTTTCTTTTCTTTTTCTGGCTACATGGGGTCTTCACTGCTGTGCTCGGCCTTTCTCTAGCTGCGGAAGCGGGAACTGCTCTCCAGCTGCGGCGTCTCCTGTTGCAGAGCACGGACTCCGGGGCTTCAGTGCTTGTGGCCCACGGGCTTAGCTCCCCACAGCCTGTGGAATCTTCCCAGACCCGGGATGGAACCCAGACCCCCTGCATTAGCAGGCGGATTCTTAACCGCTGCACCACCAAGGAAGTCCTACTTCTTTAAAAATATTTGTCATTTATGTGGCTGTCCCAGGTCTTCGTTGCAACACGCAGGATCTTTCGTTGCAGCGTGCAAAGAATTAGTTGCTGCACGTGGAATCCAGTTCCCTGACCAAGGATTGAACCTGGGCCCCTGCTTTGGGAGCACAGAGTCTTAGCCACTGGGCCCCCAGGGCAGTGCCGGAAGTATTTAGTTCTTGAGAGCAATGATCAGATCTATTTTAGACGTTTTGAGTTGAAGGTGTGCCCTCTATCCAAGTGAGACAAGCCATGGGTATATGGTGAGAGACAAGGTTTCAAGATGGTGTTGAAAAGAAGAGGAGGGGGATGGGGTCTGGGGGCTCGTAGAGCCCGGAACAAGGGAAAAGCGAGAGTGAAGTCGCTCAGTCGTGTCCGACTCTCTGCCACCCCATGGACTGTAGCCCACCAGGCTCCTCTGTCCATGGGATTCTCCAGGCAAGAGCACTGGAGTGGATTGCCATTTCCTTCTCCAGGGACAAGGGAGACACTCAGTAAATACTTAGACACGAATGGTACCAGCCCATCCTTTGTTTACGTGCCTTATTTGTATGAGGAGTTTGGGCGAAAACAAGAAAAAATGCCTCTCCAAGTCTCTGTGATGCATCTGATTGTGTATACTATCAGGACAAAGAGCAAACTACCTGCCTTAAAAAAAGAAAGAAAGAAATGAAATAGGCTGCACACACTCTCCTGGGAGTTCTGTGCACTTTCCCTGAGTTCCATCTCTTAAGGAGACAGAATCCTGTCCCTCCCCATGAGCCCTTCAGGCAAAGATCCTCGGGTTCTAATCAGAAGATCAAAGAGAAGTCACTCCCCCGCACCAGGAGAATTTCAAAACCAAGATGTGTGCTGTTCGCATACCTTTTCCGGTGCGTGTTCAATTTCTTAATAAGACTCAAGGGAACGGCATCCCATTAGGAAAGTCTGGCCACTCAAGTTCAACAATCACATCTGGAAGCATGCCCGGAGCTGAGGGACTGGCACTCGGGGCAGCCGCACCTGGGGCTGAGTGGCAGGACCACGCGGAGGTGATTCTTGGAGCCCACCCTGTGCCTTCGGCAGCAGGAGAGAAGATACTGTGCGGCCAACCCCCAGCTGCACGTCCGCCTTAAAGGGGACTGCTCATGAGCGTCGATGACCCCTAAGATCAGCCTATGCCACCGGACGGCCAGCACTAGTTCTCAGGTGGGAGTTACAGGTTAGGAGCTCTCAGCGGCATTATTTTGGGGTTTTGGGGTGCGGGCCTGTGCGTCTGACTGTACGTCTGTGCCTGTGTGCCCACGCACTACCAGCTTGGAAAATGTTATTGTGGATTTCAGAAATACATTGAATGGTAATAATGCTCCTGAAAGGTAGAGGATGCTGGACATTAAAGCTCAAAACTTCAGAGACGCAGCACAATTAGCCCTTCAGTATTTGGAAAGGGTCCTTGAGGAGCAGAGAGAGGTCAGCTTGTCAAGAGGGCCCCGGAGGGGAACACGCTTGGTGGACAGTTGAGGGGGTGAGGAGTTCCTCTAGTTGGGGGCTCCATGACGTTCATTAAGCCTGTTTTGGTTGGGGGATGTTGCTGTTTGGTTGCTACTGCTGTTTTGCATTTCGGCTGAGCCGTTCAGCTCACAGGATCTTTAGGTTCCTGACCAGGGTTGCACCCCAGGCCCCAGCAGTGAAAGCATGGAGTCCTAATCACAGGATGGCCAGGGGATTCCCTAGCCTGTTTTATCAGGATGGGTTTCTCTGGCCCTTTTTTATTATTATTATTCTTTTTAAACTTTATTATTTAGATTAAAATATTCCCTTTAGAAGTTATCATTTTGCTTTTATGAGGGTTTCTTTGTGAGTAGTACATTTATGTTTTTAATTGAAGTATAATTACAGTGTTGCGTTAGTTTCCACAGTGCGGCAAAGTGAACCGGCCGCATGTATGCACACACCCCTCCCCAGCGCGCGCTGAGGCCAGCACACAGAGCCCGGCTGAGCCCTGGCGCCACACAGCAGCTCCCGCTAGCTGTCTATTTTAAGCATTGTGGCGTGCATGTCAATGCTACCCTCTTGATTGGTCCCTGGACCTACTTCTAGAGAAATTCTTGGGGTCTTGAACTCGTTCTTGCCAAAAGCAAAAAATAAAGCAAACATAAACAATAATTTTCTGCTTTCTTTTCTTCTCTCCTGTTGCAAACAGACACACATACACAGAGACTCTCATCTATCCTTCCCCTCTTCCGTGTTTACTCTCTTAGCTGTGCAAACATCCTGTGGAAGGAGAAGCAGCATTTTCAGCATTTTTCAGTTGGATCAGTGATGACTTTTACCACTCCCTTCTGCACAGAATCTCGTGCCTTTGGGTTTCAAAGCCCATTCTTTTCACCACTAGGACAAACTGCCCCTGGCACTTCTTGCCACCAATCAGCCATCTGTTAACTTTCAAGACACACTTGAGATTTATAGGTTAACTGAGATTCAAATGCTGGTGAGCAATAGACAGAATACAATCTTAGACTCATCACAAGATAATTGAGGGCAACACTATTTAAAACAATTGAGAATTAAAGCTCCAAAGGTCTAGAGCAGGGGTAGGGGGTGGGAATAAATGGGGATTAACAAATGCACACTGTCATATATTAAAACAGATAAACTTACTATATAGCACAGGAAACTATATTCAATATCTTGTAATAAATTATAATGCTATAATGGAAACAAATATTTTTAAAGAATATAGATATTTACATATACATATATATAAAACCAAATCACTTTGCTGTACACTGGAAACTAACACAATAAGTCAACTATATTTAAACAAAAAATAATTTAATATATATTTATTTTTAAAAAGTTCCAGAGGACTTACCTGGAAGTCCACTGGTTAAGACTACACTTCCATGCAAGGGGCACAGGCTCGATCCCCGGTCAGGAACTAAGCTCTCAAGTGTCACACGGTGCAGTCAAAAAAAATTTTTTTTTTTTTAAGCTGCAAAGGTCTGGAAATCACCTGGATCGATGGATCCATTTAATATTGTGTAATACCGGCAGACCTTGCCTGCTTACAAAAGGACTTGAGGCAGTGTGTGCTCCCATTTCACTCATGAAAAGACTAAACATCCTGGAGTTTAGATGCCTTTAAAAATTCCACTGTTGTTTCATGAAGTCCTCAGAGTTCAGATCTCTCAAGCTGGTATCTTCTTTCTGAGCCACAATACTTCCCACTGTAGTTTAAAATTAAAAAAAAAAATCCTCTGTGCATTATCTAAAAAACTAAAAAGCTGCATTTGTTCTGATCACTTTATTTCAAAAATCTTTTAAAATATTTACTCTGAAAAAAAAAAATAACTGGCCCTTTTAAAAACAGAAGACATTTGAAGGGGATGAAATCTTTGGGGAGTTATTGATGGATTCATAGGTCACTGGGAGTAAGCCAAGAAAATTAGCTTTGTTCAGCTTGGCCTTCAAAGGAAAGAGAGTAGGAGGAAAGTTAGCAACGTGAAGTTCTGTTCTGATGCGAAAATGAGACATAAAGTACAGTGGGATCCAAAGACCTGAGTCGTTAACTGAAGCTGAAGCTCCAATCCTTTGGCCACCTGATGTGAAGAGCCGACTCACTGGGAAAGCCCCTGATGCTGGGAAAGGTTGAAGGCTGGAGGAGAAGGGGACGACAGAGGATGAGATGGTTGGATGGCATCACTGACTCCATAGACATGTTTAAGTAAACTCTGGGAGATAGTGGAGGACAGGGAGGCCTGGTGTGCTGCAGCCCATGGGGTCACAAAGAGTCAGACACGACTGAGCGACTGAGCGGCTGAACAACAGCAGCAGAACAAAAGGACGGCTTCAAAGTGGGAAGGACACAGAAAGAAGTGAAAGGAAGTGCCAGAGGTGAACACAGCCCGACGTTCGTGAGAACAGCAGGGGAAGGACTGAGCTCACTCTGCCCAGAGTGATCAAAGGGGGCGCAAAGCAGGGGGACAAGCTAGGGCTCGGCAGAGTCACAAAAGCAGAAAATTGCAGAGCCGCTTGTCTGCCAGCTGGCATTTATGTAAGTCACCCCCTACACAGGCTGGGAGACAGAGGTTCCTTCCTTCATGATGATCACATTCAAAGAAATGGTCTTGGTCCTTGAAAAAGACGCTTGTAAGTTGCAAGAGATACACAGCAGAGTTGCCAGGACCAGTCCGGAAATGCGCTAAGCAAGGAAGATCAGGGGCCCCCTCTGATGCTGGCTGGAACAAACAGTAAATTCTCCTGACAGCTTTGTGCCTTCCCAGGCGGGCATTTTAAATGAGGGCCTGGGGTCATCCTAAGGACACTGCCTTGTTTCTCCAGAGGCCATGTGGTGGTCTGGTCATCTCTTCTGCAGGTTTGGACAGAGTGCCAAAATTCTGCGGTTCTCAGGGGCACGAGCGAACTTTGGGGTGAGGGAGATGTTCCTTATCCTAATTTGGTGATAGTTTCATGGGTGTATGTATATGTCAAAGCTCATCAAACCGAACTTTAAGTGTGTGCAGTTCATTGCAAGTAAGTTACACCTCAACAAAGCTGATTTTTAAAAAAGAAAAAAGGTGCAAAGGATAGTGTTTTTTTGTTGGTAAAATCACCAGAGACTGATGCCTGTTAACACCCAAACTAGAATTCATTCTAAATACTCTCTTTAAAATGGGATTGGAAACAGGAGAGAACAGCAACAAATTAGGATTGGCAAATGAAGCTCGGCGATAAGCACTTTAAAAATTGTGTTCCTCTGCAAAGTAGAAATGTTCTAAATTGTTTTATCCTTTGGTATATGTGTTGGGGCGGGGAGGTTCAGAGGAATAGATTTTATTTCTTAGAGCAATTTTAAGTTTACAGAAAAATTGGACAAAACGTACAGAGAGCTCCCATCAACTACCAGCCCAGCCCCTGTTACTCCCACTGTCCACGGTGGGCTCCACTGGGTAAAAACTGGCAGACCAGGATGGATACATTATTCTCAACTGAAGTCCATGATTTGCATGAGGGCTCACTCTTTTTGTTAAGAAAGCTAAAGGAAAATTTAAGTTTCCTTTCCATGCCATACTTGATCATTTACTATGAGGAAAAGAAAGTTGGTTGCAATCACAGTTTTCCATATTCTAGATGTGTTTACAATGCTGATACTTTAGCGTTACTTTTAAAAAGGGAGGAAAACAGACACTTATCACATTCTTATTCTTTCCGATAAAAAACAATAGTTCAAATAGTGCTAACAGCTTAATCATAAAAATAGCTTATGGTTTTTATCCACAAAAGACAATGGGTGTTCACTTTTATCCATTAACTCAGTGCTGAGTATTTCAATTTTCCTGCCAATAATAACAGAATAATAAAACATATGTCATAAGATGAGTATAGCACTTGCATGATTTTAGTCATGTTTTTTTAAAAGTAGACCTACCCTTCAATGACCTAGTATTGAAGAACTGCAGTACTTCCTAAAAGCATGATCTAAAGGATTTTTAAGCATTTGCTGAAAATTCTTTTAGGTATCACTAACAACGGTAGCATGACAATTAGAGTGTTCTTAAAGCTCTTTAGAATAACAACTTCTAACATTTTAAACTAACCTGAATCACGAGTGCAAATCTGCTTCCGTGTGGAACTCCCCCTGGCAGTAACTGGTTCAGGTATGTGACCCAGATCCTCCCACACACTGGAAAGCAAGAATGTCATGTGTGCTTGTGAAAGACGAAGGCGTTCCATGCATGTGGACGGGCCGACCAGGACCCGCTGAAAGCTTGAGGCCCTGACCTCAAACGCCACTCGGTCTTGTACGTTCCGTGGGTTTCCACGGCGCCACGTACCCGCAATCTGAGTGGCATACAGAAGAGCTTCAGTGCCCGAAAAACCCCATGTGTGTGTGTGTGAGTTGCTCAGTCGTGTCCAACTCTTTGTGACCCCATGAACTGTACCCCGCCAGGCTCCTCTGACCATGGAATTCTCCAGGCAAGAATACTGGAGTGGGTTGGCATGCCCTCCTCCAGCGGATCTTCCTGACCCGAGTCTCCTCATTGGCCGCCAGATTCTTTACCCTCTGAGCCACCAGGGATGCCCCCAAAATTCCCTGTGTCTCACCTATTTATCCCTCCCAGCCTCCACGCCCAGCGCCCAGCAGCCATTAATACGTTATTATAAGTTTGTTATAGTCTTTCAATTATGATTTATTATACTGTCATTTCCAGACTGTCATATAGGGGGATCATACAGTACAGACATTTTCAGATCGGCTTCTTTCATTTAGTACCATGAACAACGTTTCATCCCCATCTGTTGCTGGCTTGGTACCTCATTTCCTGTGATCACTGAATAATATCCCATTGTACAGAACATATCTGCTTTTGAGATGCTAGATTAGATAATAGTTGCAATTATTTCAAAGAACCATATTTTATAACAAAAGTACAAAAGTGCATTTTTGTCAGTGTTTTTAAAAAAATGTATAAAAGACTGACCCTGCAAAATGTTAAGTGCATTATACATGGGGGAGATGTGTGACCTCACGTTGACTGCATTAAGCAAGTCTCCTCAAGGTCTACGGTCCTGTAAAACAAACACGATGATACTCAGTTTTACTGATGATGAACTGAGGCTCAGAGTTACCTGCCAATTAAGTGGCAGCGTCTACATTCAAATTCAGGTCTGCTGCATAGAGAACAGACTTGTGCTTGCCAAGGATGAGGGTTGGGGAGGGATGAATCAGGAGTTTGGGAGTAGCGGATACAAACCTATTATATGCAGAATGGACGAGCAACCAGGTCCTACTGTACCTACTGTAGAGCACACGGGACTATAGTCAACAGCCTGTGATACACCATAATGCAAATGACTAAGCATGTGTGTAGCTGAGTCACTTTGCTGCGCAGCAGAACTGTACGTGCACTGTAGACCAGCTGCACTTCCGTAGAGTAAGTCTGAACACACACACACACGCAGGGCTGCTGATACTAACAGCTTTTCTTTTCTTTTGAACTTTTTATTTTGTATTGGGGTATAGCTAATTAAACATGTTGTGATAGTTTCAGGGGAACAGCAAAAGGGACTCATACATATACACGTATCAGAACTAATTCTCCCCCGAAGCCCCTCCCATCCAGGCCGCCACAGAGCATTGAGCAGAGTGCCCTGTGCTGTGCAGGAGGTCCTTGTTGGTTACCCATTTTAAATACAGCAGTGTGTGATACTAACATCTTTGCTCTTTGTGAGAAACTAAAGCCTCTACAAATGCCGAAGTGATGCACCAATGTAGGTGACGAAAGGGAGGGGGACTGAGGAAGGAAGAACATTGGTCCAGTGGCCAGGACGGTGAAGTCTTTGGCAACAGCATTATGAAAAGCAGAGACTGTAGTTGCCAAGTCCTGATCTTGGGCCACAGAAATCAGAGGAAAGCAAGACACCACAGAGAAGGGAGATTGAACAGGAAAGGAAGAGGGAAGAGGAGAAGGAAGGAAAGAAGAAAAAAAGAAAGAAAGAGAGATGCACTCCGTTAAACTGTCTTAGCTGCTGCAAAGCTGTTTCTCCTAAAAGGAGAAAGTAAAACGGAAACTGTCTTTCTGGCATTAATTTAGTGCTAATCACTGGTATCATGAAGATCCAGCAAGACTATGCCAAGTAGACTGTCTCCAGTGGAAGAAAATAAAGGAGAAGCTACGAGCTTCTGTTAGAGCCACAGACTGTGTATAATACTGTTCCCCTGCATGTGTTTCCCACTTCCTAACAATTGGATGCATGAGTGTTCATTGAAAGCAAAAACAAAGCTCGTCGCTTCACTTCTCAGAGCATTCAGTGGTTTTTCAAGAATAAAATGATGAGACTTAAAATTTTTAATAAGAATAACATACTAATTAAGGTGTTTTAATCAAGAAATAGAGGAAAACAACAGAATGGGGAAGACTAGAGATCTCTTCAAGAAAATTAGAGATACCAAGGGAACACTTCATGCAAAGATGAGCTCGATAAAGAACAGAAATGGTATGGACCTAACAGAAGCAGAAGACATTAAGAAGAGGTGGCAAGAATGCACAGAAGAACTGTACAAAAAAGAGCTTCACGACCCGGATAACCACGATGGTGTGGTCACTCACCTAGAGCCAGACATCCTGGAATGTGAAGTCAAGTGGGCCTTAGAAAGCATCACTACAAACAAAGTTAGTGGAGGTGATGGAATTCCAGTGGAGCTGTTTCAAATCCTGAAAGGTGATGCTGTGAAAGTGCTGCACTCAATATGCCAGCAAATTTGGAAAACTCAGCAGTGGCCACAGGACTGGAAAAGGTCAGTTTTCATTCCAATCCCAAAGAAAGGCAATGCCAAAGAATGCTCAAACTACCGCACAATTGCACTCATCTCACATGCTAGGAAAGTAATGCTCAAAATTCTCCAAGACAGGCTTCAACAATATGTGAACCGTGAACTTCCTGATGTTCAAGTTGGTTTTAGAAAAGGCAGAGGAACCAGAGATCAAATTGCCAACATCCACTGGATCAT
>SJXO01002258.1:54671-73187 GCA_006408615.1 Connochaetes taurinus
GTGGTCATGTATGGATGTGAGAGTTGGACTGTGAAGAAGGTTGAGAGCCAAAGAATTGATGCTTTTGAACTGTGGTGTTGGAGAAGACTCTTGAGAGTCCCTTGGACTGCAAGGAGATCCAACCAGTCCATTCTGAAGGAGATCAGCCCTGGGATTTCTTTGGAAGGAATGATGCTGAAGCTGAAACTCCAGTACTTTGGCCACCTCATGCGAAGAGTTGACTCATTGGAAAAGACTCTGATGCTGGGAGGGATTGGGGGCAGGAGGAGAAGGGGATGACCGAGGATGAGATGGCTGGATGGCATCACGGACTCGATGGACGTGAGTCTGAGTGAACTCCGGGAGATGGTGATGGACAGGGAGGCCTGGCGTGCTGCAATTCATGGAGTCGCAAAGAGTCGGACACGACTGAGCGACTGAACTGAACTGAACTGAATTAATTTGTTGGTGTTCACTCGTTAAGTCATGTCCTACTCTTCACAAACCCATGGACTGCAGTATGCCTGGCTCCCCTGTCCTTCACTGCCTCCTGGAGTTTGCTCAGATTCATGTCCATTGAGTCAGTGATGCTAACAAACTATTTCATCCTCTGATGCCCTCTTCTCCTCCCACCTTCAATCTTTCCCAGCATCAGGGTCTTCTCCAGCGAGTTGGCTCTTCGAATCAGGTGGCCAAACTATTGGAGCTTCAGCTTCAGCATCAGTCTTCCAATGACTATTCAGTGTTGATTTCCTTTGGTTTGATTGCCTTGCAGTTCAAGCAACTCTCAAGAGTCCTCTCCAACACCACAGTTTGAAAGCATCTGTTCCTCCTGCTCAGCCTTCTTAATGGTCCAGCTCTCACATCTGTACATGACTATTGAAAAAACCATAGCTTTGACTACACAGACCTTTGCTGGCAAAGTGATGTCTCTGCTTTTTAATATGCTGTCTAGGTTGGTCATAGCTCTCCTTCCAAGGAGCAAGCATCTTCTAATTCCATGGTTGCAGTCCCTGTCTTCAGTGAGCCAAGAAAATAAAACCTGTCACTGCTTTCACTTCCCCCTTCTATGTGCCATGACTGGAAGACCCCTGGAATGGCAAGCCACTCCAGGATTTTTGCCTCAAGAACCTCATGAATGGTATGAAAAGATTTTAATTAAATACTCCTTTGAAAACCCACTCTTTGTTTTGCTCTGAGATAACTCAAAAAACACCATCTACAGGAGTTGGCGTCTTTCCCCAAAAGGAAAATAACTGCAAAAATAACACCCAAGGCAGTCCAGTCATATAATTCACACTCCTTTGGTTTTTAATGATATCTTTTCTATATTCTATCTTCTGTCTTCTCTTCAGGAAGTTAAGAAAGAAGAAAAAACATGACCCAATGGAGCAGGGAAATCATACCAGGGTGACAGAATTTATTTTTCAAGGACTGACCCAGTCCCGAGAACTGAGCCAGCTCTTGTTTCTTTTGTTATCATTGGTGTACACAGCCACCGTGCTGGGCAACCTCGTCATCATGGTCACTGTGAGCTGCGAGTCTCGCCTCCAGACCCCCATGTACTTCCTGCTCCGCAACCTCTCCGTCCTGGACATCTGCTTCTCCTCCATCACCGCCCCCAAGGTCCTGGCGGACCTTCTTTCGGAGAGAAAGGCCATCTCCTTCCGTGGCTGCCTCGTGCAGATCTTCTTCTTCCACCTCCTCGGGGGCGCAGACATCTTCTCCCTCTCGGTCATGGCCTTTGACCGCTACATGGCCATCTCCAAGCCCCTGCACTACGTGACCATCATGAGTCGGGGGCGGTGCACTGCCCTCATCGTGGCCTCCTGGGCGGGGGGCTTCGTCCACTCCATCGTGCAGATCTCCCTGCTGCTCCCCCTCCCCTTCTGCGGACCCAACGTCGTGGACGGTTTCTACTGCGACGTCCCCCAGGTCCTCACCCTCGCCTGCATGGACACCTTTGCCCTTGAGCTCCTGATGATTTCCAACAACGGCCTGATCTCTACCCTGTGGTTCGTCTTCCTGCTTGTGTCCTACACAGTCATCCTGACGATGCTGAGGTCCCACTCCGGGGAGGGCAGGAGGAAAGCCGTCTCCACCTGCACCGCCCACATCACGGTGGTCACCCTGCACTTCGTGCCCTGCATCTACGTCTACGCCCGGCCCTTCTCCGCCCTCCCCATGGACAGAGCTGTCTCCCTCACCTTCACCGTCATCATTCCTGTCCTGAACCCCCTGATCTACACCCTGAGGAACCAGGAGATGAAGGCAGCCATGTGGAGGCTGAGGAGGAGACTTGGGCCTTCTGAAAAGGAATAGATACCAGGCAGTCTAGAATGGAAGACTCAGAACTGAAAAGTGTTTTCTCACACACAGTAGAAGACCCTTATCAATAGACCATCAGGAGGCCAGATGAGGCCATCTTTACTCTATGTCAGAATCTTCTAATGAAGATGGTCTGAAATAATTGTTTCAGTAAGGATTTCTCATGGCGAGATTGTCTGCAGTTTAAGTCTCAGATCCAAAAGCCATTAGCTCATGATGTTGCTGTTGTTCAGTTGCTGAATTGTGTCCAACTGTTTGTGACCCCATGGACTACAGCACACCAGGCTCCCCTATGCTTCACCATCTCCCAGTGTTTACTCAAATTCATGTCCATTGAGTCAGTGATGTTATCAGACCATCTCGT
Organism: Connochaetes taurinus; assembly: GCA_006408615.1. Taxonomy (NCBI): domain Eukaryota; kingdom Metazoa; phylum Chordata; class Mammalia; order Artiodactyla; family Bovidae; genus Connochaetes; species Connochaetes taurinus. The sequence continues at coordinate 57,343 of SJXO01002258.1, forward strand.
CCTCTGTCACCCCGTTCTCCTCCCGCCTTCAATCTTTCCCAGCATCAGGGTCTTTTCCAATGAGTCAGCTCTTCACATCAGGTGGCCAGAGTATTGGAGCTTCGGTTTCAGCATCAGTCCTTCCAATGAATATTCAGGGTTGATCTCCTTTAGGATTGACTGGTTGGATCTCCTTGCAGTCCAAGGGACTCTCAAGAGTCTTCTCCAACACCACAGTTCAAAAGCATCAATTCTTTGGTGCTCAGCCTTCATTATAGTCCAACTCTCACATCCACACAAGACCACTGGGAAAGCCATAGCTTTGACCACATGGACCTTTGTCAGCAAAGCAGTATCTCTGCTTTTTTAATACGCTGTTTAGGTTTGTCAGAGCTTTATTTCCAAGAAGCAAGCATTGTTTAATACCATGGCTGCAGTCACTGTCTGCAGTGATTCTGGAGCCCAAATAAATAAAATCTGTCACTACTTTCACTTTTTCCCCTTCTATTTGCCATGAATCGATGAGACTTGAAGCTGTAATCTTAAAGGAACTCCAAAGTTTATATCACTCAAACACCTCATTTTACAGGTGAGGAAATGAAATATGAAAGAAAATTACCTCTCGGTTCTTGAGTTGTGGCTGTACCTTCTGCAGCCCAAGCAACAATTAGTAAAATGATCTTCAGGGACCAGAGTCCATCCTATAAAATCCAGCCACTCCTCCCTTTGTGGAAAATTTCCATTGCCCATTTTGAGGATATCAGTTCTGTTTTTCTAAGGAAACCTCTGGGTCTCCCTTACAGAAGCTGAGATGGTTCACATTTTATCAAAGTTTTTGTCATTGATAAATAGCTGAGACAAGGCTAGATCTGAGATATCTGACCTCAGCTAAATGCATGTCTGACTACTCCTGTTGCCTCAGGCAGGATTTGATGGCATCTGAAACAAACTCATCTATTTATCCTCTGTCGTAGTGTTGAGCTTCCCAGGGGGCATAATGGTAAAGAATCCGCCTGCCAAGGCAGAAGCTGCAGGAGATGCAGGGTTAACCCCTGGGTCAGGAAGACCCCCTGGAGGAGGGAAGCGGGCAGGCCACAGCCTTTAAATGAATGACGAGGCCTAGAGGATATGACAAACTGGCTAGAACCAACTAGGTCCAAGACGGCAGATTTGACCTCCAGTGGGCCTTGATCCTCATTATACACTCATTGTAATATCTAGCATCTAAATGACAGACCCACAGTCACCGTGACAATTCCAAGGCCAGCCATCAAAGACCAATGATGCTGATACATGGAGCTCAGTTGTGTCTGACTGTTTGCAACCAGTCAGACTGTAGCCCACCAGGCTCCCCTGTCCTTGGGATTATCCTGGCGAGAACACTGGAGTGGGCTGCCATTTCCTCCTCTACGAGAATTGTCACGGTGCCTGTGGGTATGTCATTTAGATGCTAGTGTATTCCAATCCAGACATGACTACAGGAAAAGCCATAGCTTTGACTAGATGGTGGAGAAGGAAATGGCAACCCACTCCAGTGTTCTTGCCTGGAGAATCCCAGGGACAGAGGAGCCTGGTGGGCTGCTGTCTATGGGGTCACACAGAGTTGGACACGACTGAAACGACTTAGCACACATGCACTGATTAGATGGACCTTTGTCCACAAAGTAATGTCTATACTTTTTAATATGCTGTCTAGGTTGGTCATAGTTTTTCATCCAAGGAGCAAGTGTCTTTTAATTTCATGGCTGCAGTCACAATCTCCAATGATTTTGGAGCCCCCCAAAAATAAAGTCAGCCACTGTTTCCACTGTTTTCCCATCTATTTGCCATGAAGTGATGGGACCTGATGCCACGATCTAGTTTTCTGAATGTTGAGTGTGAAGCCAACTTTTTCACTCTCCTCTTTCACTTTCATCAAGAGGCCCTTTAGTTCCTCTTCGCTTTCTGCCATAAAGGTGGTGTCATCTGCATATCTGAGGTTATTGACATTTCTCCTGGCAATCTTGATTCCAGCTTGTGCTTCATCCAGCCCAGCGTTTTGCATGATGTACTCTGCATACAAGTTTAATAAGCAGGGTGATAGTATACAGCCTTGACGTACTCCTTTCCTGATTTGGAACCAGTTCCCTCCTGTTTCACCATCACCACAAAAGCTAGATACATTTCTGGCAGGCCACAGCCATCTTCTGCTGGTTACGGTGCAGAAGGGGCATCTGCAAGCCCATTCTCAGTAGTGTCTCACTAGCGATTAATTTCAGGTGGTCTACCAGCCCAATCAATGGCCCCAGGTGTCATCTCACAGTGGAAGAGAGACAGGACAGGACAGAACAACTGCAATGGTTGCACGTGAGGGAGATAAGTCCAAGCCCAGGTGTCAGAGGTAACCTGAGAGACCCAGATACAGACAGGTGAGATACTTCAGCCAGGTGCTGGGGCAGCACAAGACAGAAGCTATTGACAAAATGCACATACACTCACGTCTGATCCTGGACTTTTAAAGCTCTGCATTAAAGAAAAATCTACATTTGCTTCTTTGGGGTGACTGTTACTTCCTGACTATAATTAAAATCATTCACCAGATTTCTGACTAGAGTTTTGAATTTTGTACCTAGCTACCCACGTGAAAAAACATCAAGAACAATAACAGAAAGTCAAGAACAATTCAAACTTCCTCTTGAACCAAAGAAGACAGAATCATAGTCTTTCATAATCAGTATGTTCCTTTATAACCAATAGCTATTTGGTTCCTTGTAAATCAATTTTTACACACACACACACACACAAAATCCCTTCCTCATACCTTTTCTCAGCGTTTAATCTTTACTTTCTAGAGGCAAACAGTGAATTGAGGATTCCAAATACACATACACACACACACACACACACACACACACACAAATTCATGCACACAAAAACACCCACACATTTACTTTTAAGAAACAGCTGATTTTAAAGAAAGTGAAAGTATTAGCCTCACAGTCGTTTCCAACTCTTTGCGATCCCATGGGCTGTAACCCACCAGGTTCCTGTCCATGGAATGCTCCAGGCAAGAACACTGGGGTGGATAGCCATTTCCTTCTCCCGGGGATCTTCCTTACCCAAGGATTTGAGCCCAGGTCTCCCGCATTGCAAGCAGATTCTTCACCATCTGAGCCACCAGAGAAGCCCAATTAATCAATTACTGGGTTCCTAAAAGATTATGGTGCTTTGGAGACATAGTATACATTAAAATCTGTTTTCCTGAGGGAATTCCTTGGCAGTTCAGTGGTTAATATTCTGTGTTTTCACTGTCAGGGGTGCAGGTTCGGTTCCTGGCTGGGGAACTAAGGTCCTCAGCTTTCCGTGTAGCCAAGTTCTTTTAAATAAGTAAATACATGCGTGCTTTAAAAAAAAAATACTTTTTATGAAAATGTGTTTCTCCTCCTTCAGTGTGATAAAAACATGTTGCTTGACAACAATCTTTTAACATATGAGTTCTAACACAGGGTATTTGTATTTTGACTAAACTGTTCAACGTCTCCCACCCTGGAAAGCTGTATTTCTTTCTTTTTTCTTTTTCTTTTTTCTTTTTTGAAGCGGGTGGGAGGGGGTGGTGAGCTGACGGGAGCTATATTTCTAAAGAACCTGTTCAATAGGAGCAGAGTCTACAGAGCAAAATGTTTCATAATGTCTTCTCACCACTAGAGGGAGACATTCCTTTTCCATAATCCTCCCTTTAGCAAAACTTTAAGAGTTTAACTGAGATTTTTATTTCCAGAGACGAGGCCTGAAAACCCATGTTGAAGGGGAAAAAAAAAATCACAACCTAAGAATCAAGAATTATGTTTTATTCGGTGGACTTACTGAGGACTTAAACCTGGGGTCCAGCCTCTCAGGCAGCTCTGAGCGGTTGTTCTGAAGAGGAGAGGACCAGGATGTATAGGAGTTTTTTGAAAAGAAAAACAAAAAGTCAAAAATCAAGATTACTGCTAATTAAAGAGCCATCTCAAGTTAATTGATTTTGCACCTTCTTATGCGGGGGACGATGCAAGAGTGGGCTCAACAGAATCACTGCTTTGACGCGCACCACGACTGTCTAGGGCAGGATGTGACTTGGGCTATCACTTAACTTCTCTGTTCTTTCTCTTCCTCACTTGTAAAATAGGTTAGATAATAGTGACCATTCAAAATTTCTGCTATTATTACTCTACAGACTGATCCACTCCAAAACCTACAAATAAGGAAATCCACTAGAGCATGGTCTGTAAGACTGAATACAATGTAATTGCTCATTAAAAGGCACAGATTAAAGAATTGGGCTATACCCAAACCATGAAGTGAAAGGATGAGTGAAGGCTTAAGAAGGAAATAGAAAGACTTGTAGGATATTGCTGGGGCGGGGGAGCGGTCCTTACAGCATGCTACCTTTTGCACAATAATCATAAGTCTTTTATGAAGAGGGGCTTCCCAGGTGGTGCTAGTGGTAAAGAACCCGCCTGATGCAGCAGCCACAGGCGATGAGGGCAAATTCAGCTCCTGTCTGGAGCAAACAGTAAAGGCGGAACGGGGCGGCAGCATTCAGCTTTCTCAGGCAGACTCTGTAATTGGAAGTCGGGTCATTTTAGGGGGTGCAGCCTTGAATTCAGTCAGTTCAGCCGTGTCTAATTGCGACCCCATGGACTGCAGCACGCCAGGCCTCCCTGTCCATCACCAACTCCCGGAGTTTACTCAAAGTCGTGTCCATCACGTCGGTGATGCCATGCAACCATCTCATCCTCTGTCGAACCCTTCTCCCACCGTCAATCTTTCCCTCCATCGGGATCTTTTCCAATGAGCCGGCTCTACGCATCAAGTGGCCAAAGTATTGGAGTTTCAGCTCAGCATCAGTCCTTCCAATGACTATTCAGGACTGATTTCCTTTAGGATGGACTGGTTGGAGCTCCTTGCTGTCCAAGGAATCTCAAGAGTCTTCTCCAGCACCACAGTTCACTAAAAGCGCTCTCTTCAAGCCTTTATAAGCCGGCTATTTGAGACAAGGGCTCAGAGGGGCCGGCTGCAATTTGGTCAAAGAGAAATTCTTAGCCGGGGGAAACAACACTGTAAAAACAGAGGGGCTGGTTTGGATCCTCCAGCACCAGCGTGTTACTGCTCAGCGCTCAGTCGTCTCCGACTCTCTGCGACCCCAGGGGCGGCCGCACCTCACTGTCTCTCAGGGTTTGCCCACGTCCACGACCATCGGCACACACTGTTTCAAAAAGTACTGTAAACTTAAATAAATGAAGCAACAGGCCAGCGGACGTGAAGTAATGAACAAACAAGGGAGGGGACGGCAGGGATGCCCCCCGCGGCCGAGCAGGTGCGGACGGAGCAGGGCGGACGGGGCCCCGCGCTCCTCAGCCGCCCGAGGCCGCCCCTCCCGGGACCCGGAAGCATAGCCCCTGGCGGGCGCGAGCGCGCAGGCGCAGTGGCGCGCGACGCCCGCAGTCCCCGCAACCCACGTCCACGACCATCGGCACACACTGTTTCAAAAAGTACTGTAAACTTAAATAAATGAAGCAACAGGCCAGCGGACGTGAAGTAATGAACAAACAAGGGAGGGGACGGCAGGGATGCCCCTCGCGGCCGAGCAGGTGCGGACGGGGCCCCGCGCTCCTCAGCCGCCCGAGGCCGCCCCTCCCGGGACCCGGAAGCATATCCCCCGGCGGGCGCGAGCGCGCAGGCGCAGTGGCGCGCGACGCCGCCCGCACGCTCCTGGGGACGCCGCGAAGGGGAGGCCTGGGCGGCCCGTCTGCGCGGGCAGCGCGGCGCGAGTCTGCGCTTGGGGCTCGGGGCCAAGCCCCGCTGGGAGCCGCAGTCGCCCCTTCCCGGGTTAAAACTCAAGCTGAGCTGGCCCCAAGAGATCTCAACTTAAAATGCCTCTAAAAGAGAGCGACCCCCGCCTCGTGGTTCCACTGGGGCTCGAACCCAGGACCTTCTGCGTGTAAAGCAGACGTGATAACCGCTACACTATGGAACCGCGCGCTGCGGGCCGCTGCCAGGCTGGGGCACAGAAGGCGCGCCGAGGCCCTCCCCTCCGCCCGGCCGGCGGGCGGGGGCTGCAGCCGGGGCGGCCCGCGGAGGGCGGCGCTCAGATGGCCTCGGACCCCCGCGCAGGCCCCGTCCGCCCTCGCCCTCGGCGACACGCGCTCCCCGCTTGTCCGGGACGGAGGGCCCGTCTGCGCGCGCCCGTGCGGCCCCGGGCGCCGCCGCTCTGCCCTGATGGCAGCTGCGCGGAGGGCCCCGAGCACCGGGCTCTGTGGCGCAATGGATAGCGCATTGGACTTCTAGACAGACGGAGGCATTCAAAGGTTGTGGGTTCGAGTCCCACCAGAGTCGCTTTTCTTTTGATAAATGAGGAAAGCGTTGGGAAGGAGACAGACACGTCACCTACCGAGTCCAGCGACCTTCGCCCACGTTGGGAAGGCCCCGTCCCACGTCGCTGAGATGGCCTCGGGCGTGAGTCCACTGGGCGTCCTGCCTCTTCACTCTTCCCCATCGCTTTCATGGGGCTCGAGAGCCTCTGCTAACTCGGCCTGAGGAAATTAGCAGGTCGTGGTGAAAGCTGCCGAGCGTCCCCTCCCCACTCCCATCCCCTTCTTGTTCTTTTACACCAGGAATAAAATTTTTAATAAAAATGTAAAAGGAATAAAATTTTGTATTGTTTTACAACTTAGCAGTAGCTTAATGTGACTCAATTTGCGTAAAGACAAAGCCTACTTGACAGGTACCAGAATGGCCGAGTGGTTAAGGCGTTGGACTTAAGATCCAATGGATTTATATCCTCGTGGGTTCGAACCCCACTTCTGGTACAACGGGTCCTGCTTTTCCAGCCTGAGGCGCGATGACGTTTTAATCTGAAAGTCTGTAGCAGACCTGGAAAGTGTAGCAATAACTTCAGAATTTACGGCTCGCAAAGTTACAAAGTACACGTCCACGTGAAGCGATGCCACTTGGAGAAGGCGGCAGGAGGCGCCGAGTGCAGTAAAAACGTTCGCTTTTTTAAACAGTCACCATTTAAGATGATGCTACGGGCCAAAGACCGTTCTAAACGCCGAGGTTGTGGGAATGCGAAGATTAAACAAATAAATACGCAGAAAATAACATGAACAGCAGCAAATATACAAGGTCCTTACCCCCAAGCTTACAGAGTAGAGTAAGAGGGGAGAGATGGTTTATAACCAGCAAATAGGAGAATTCCAGATGGTGGTAAGCGCTGTGCACGATTAAGTGGGCTGGCACGATAGCGTGCCGCAGAACTTTTTCAGGACGAAGGTGGGCCTGCCTGTGGTGGGCGCAGCAACACCGACGGTCCAAGAGTCCTCATGACCTGACGCCCTCTGGAAGGGATCAAGCCGGGATCTCTGTAGCAGACAGGCAAGATCCCGACTTTAAGGACTGGAGGGAACTTCCCAAAGAACTTGAAAAGTGGGAAGACGGTGGCCTTTCAGGATGGAGGACGAAGAGATGGAGGGATAGTACATAGGAAGAAAAAAAAAACACTACAGTTTGTTAAATAAGATTGCACACAGCTTCGGTTAACTCGCTCTGTGCTAAGCAACCCAGTTCCACACCATCAACACTTGTTTCGCCCTCTGAGGCTCCGGTTCTCCATGTTCAGTGCCTGTCCATCTAGTCTGCCTTAGGAGAACAGCAAATAGATCTTCACGCACTCAAAGCCGTACTCAGCTTTGAACCCGGAGCTGTGGTAGAAGCTGAGGTTATGCCAAAAGCTCACCAGCTCCTCAGAGGATTGACTTAATCAGACAGGGAACTCCTGCGGCGGGAGTGCGGGGAGCTGCTTTTATTTTTCTTGGTAAAGCCATGTCATATGATTCGTAGGGATCCACATCTTCATTTGTGAAAGATGCTCCTAATTTCACTGGTGATTTTTCACTACCAGTGTAGGGGAGCAAATTCACCACCTCAAAATGTGTCTTTGGCACACGGATTGTCTAAAGCTGAAAAGAGTCGAAGTCTAAAAGACTCGAGAAGAAAGGGTGACTTTTGACCTTCTCCCTGACTGCCTGAAGAAAGGCGATGGCGGACCTGTCTGGGCAGGGAGCTATCACCATAGACAGCGAGAGCCCCAACAGGTGTGTAGACGGGGAAAAGCCTAGCACACGCTCTGCACTGAAGCCCCCTCTGTCCCGCCCGCGGCCTCTGCACGGCCCAGCAAACCTCGGTTTATCAAGCATGTGCTTTTCCATCCCCATGTCAGTTGCCTTCTTCCCCTTTGAGGTCCCAAATCACTACCCCTAGCATCCTCTTTTGGCTTTAGCTGAAGATGCTTGTGGTGAGGGTTTCAGACATTTTGGCAAGTTACTGATTTTTCTGGGTCCCTTCCATGTATATATGTTATTCAGCTTTTCTTTGATTTTCTCCTGTTAATATGTCTCATCAATTTAATTCTTAGACCATCCAGAAGAACTAAGAAGGATACAGGGGAAAAGTCCTCCTGGACACCAGTAACTCCCTCCAAAACCCTGAGGCACAGAGGGAGACCCAGCCTCTGCTGCTGCTGCTGCTGCTAAGTCACTTCAGTCGTGTCCGACTCTGTGCAGCCCCATAGACGGCAGCCCACCAGGCTCCGCCGTCCCTAGAATTCTCCAGGCAACAACATTGGAGTGGGTTGCCATTTCCTTCTCCAGTGCATGAAAGTGAAAAGTGAAAGGGAAGCCGCTCAGTCGTGTCTGGAGTACTGGAGTGGGGTGCCGTTGCCTTCTCTGGATCCAGCTTCTACTGGGAGGGAAATTTGCTTTTCACTTTTGTCTGCTGGGTTCTGTAGAAAACACAGGATCAGGGACACTTTGATCTGAAGGACTGCCTATGTGATCTCTGAAGGATAGAATAATCTGATACCTTTTTTTCTTCATTTATTATTTAAAACAATACACACTTGTTTTTTTTTACCCAATGATACAGATGTACTTAGAGGAAACACACACTTCAAAGCTGTTCCTCTAAAGGTGGTCATTTTTATTAGAATGCTTTCTATCCTTAAACATCTCATATGCAAAAAACAAATATATAAATATATATATATTTAGTACATGTATACATGTTTAATACATATATATACAGAAAGGATGTATATTCCTGTGCACATCCTTTGACTCTTCCACACATATTGTCTAGCAACTTCTGTCATTTTTGTTCAACGTAACTTGAATATCTTTCCATACTGGATTACTTTTTAAACTTTGTTCATAGTTCCTGAGGTTACCAGAAGGGGCTGGAAATGAACTCAGGTTCAGCTGCTCTCACTCAAAAGTCAATATTCAAGAGACACAAGAACTGGTGGGAAAAGAAAGAAGCTTTATTCAGGGGGCCAGCAACCTAGGAAGATAGAAGACGGGTGTACCCCCAAACCGTCTCCAAGCTTTCAGTTGGAGAGAAAAAGATTTCACAGGGAAAAACCAGGAAGTGTCCGGGGTGAAGGGGTGGGGCTTGTGGGCAGAGCAGCACAGCCAGCCCTGCCAGTCATCTTGAAATGAGTAACACTGGTCTGGCTGGACTCGTCTTGTTTCAATCACAGTTAATCTTCAACTCCAGGGTCAGTTTGGTTCCACTTTCTTGAGGCGAATTTCTGGAAGTATGTAAGCCACAGATTCGGTACTGCTCAAGATGGAGTCATTTGTGTCAAGGCTACAGTCTGCTCACTGTGCAGCTAGCTTTTTCCCTCTGGTGGTGGTTTTAGCATGTGCAAACCACCTCAGGAATGTGCATCAGACTCTGTTATTTGTGTCCTTCAGGGAGGAACTGCAGATTCTGTGACTTATGTGGCTGCTCTGTTTCCACTGTTACCAGTTCTCCTGGCCCAGGAAGGGGGCGGCAGAGGATGAGACCGTCATATAGCACCACCACTCAGTGGGCGTGAATTTGAGCAAACTCTGGAAGATGGTGAAGGACAGGGAAGCCTGGTGTGCTGCAGTCCATGGGGCCACAAAGAGCTGGACACGACTTAGTGACTGAATAAAAACTCCTGGCCCAACTGCTAGCTTTTGTTACTATATGTTCACATGTTTCCAATCCTTACCTCTAGAGCTAGCCTTTGAGGGCCTGGGAGAGGAAACCTTTTCTACAAGAGACAGGTAGAGCTTGTAGTAGGGAGGGAGGGGTGTGTCCAAGGAAGGCCCCCTAGGATCCTGCCCAGTTACGCCGTGCATTTCTCCATAAAAGAACTACAATTATTCTTGCCCAACTGAGGAAGTGTCTGAATTCCAGGGACAGCTAAAACCCTTATGAGGCTCTACTCCCATAGGATTCCCTTCCCTTCCTTTCTCTTTCAAGGGATCTTATCCAACGCCTCGATGAATAACCTGGCAATGAAGGAGCAGAAGAAAAAAAAGGGGGGGGGGCCTACTATTGACAATTGAGACACACACACAACCTACAACTTAGGTGTTACGTTCTCTTCAAGGCCCTTCCTGAAGACTAGCCAGTGAAGCAGACTCTCAGGTAGCGCTGAGGAGCTGTTCTAAAGAAAGTAAGGCAGGACCCAGGATATATAGGAATTTTTTTCTGGAGGGGAAAAAAATGTAATTGAACATCAAAAGATTACTGCTAAACATAGAAAAACATACATCTCACGTTAATTATTTTAGTGCTTTTCTAAGTATGGGATGATGCAAGGATTGCAGCTCATTGAAATTATTCCTTTGACATGCATCTTAACTATCTAGGGCCAATATCCTGTTTTTTATCCATTCTGAATTCCCCTTAAGAGTACACCAACAGGGAAGCTGCAGTGACTGATGGCTTAATGGCTGCAACATTCAGTGTTTGATAGAATGGTAGGCAACATGGGTTGCCTCCAGGGTAATAGGACTTCTTAAAAATATAAAATTCAGCCTGATGGAAACTTTTCAATGAGAGCTTCAAGGAAAATGTTCAGATTCACTAGCGGAGGTCTTTTCCCTTCTGCCCTTCCCTCTGCTCAGAATTCCCCTCCTGAGCCTTCAGGCCCCCAGTCACCACTGGCAGCTCAGCTGGGAATCATCACCAGCTGGAAGACTAGTTAGGACCCTTAACTTCCGGTGTTGACCGGCTTTCCACCATCCAAGCGCTTGACATTTTTTTCGTGTGTCTCCCCACCTCACTGAGGACGCCCACCGTGTCTTGTTCCTGGATAGGTTCTGATGAATAAAGACAGGAAACCTAATCAATTATTCATAAAGTTCCACCCACAAGACGCTCTGGGGCTCTTCACAGACCAAGATTGGGTTTAGAAATCCCCAGATCTCCAGGAGACCCGCCCAGGGTCCTAAATCAGAATTCCTCCTGAGATGTTCCCTTGAGGATGCAAGGGGTAAGAGCATCCTCCTTTGGTCGGAGCAGGGGTTGGCAGGCACTTACTGTTTTTTTCATAGTCTGTCTGTGATGGGATCAGAAAAGACTTCCACCAAGCCCCTGCTCCAACCTGATTTTGCAGTTTCACCACTCACTAAATCAACAAAAAGACTCAGAATTTTAATGCAATAGGAACGGCAGCGCAGTCTATTTTCTGTGGATAGACTAGCAGACAAGGTGCCTTCGAGAGCCCGGATAGCTCAGTCGGTAGAGCATCAGACTTTTAATCTGAGGGTCCAGGGTTCAAGTCCCTGTTCGGGCGGCGGTTATTTTAAACTCCTGAAACATACTGCAATGTGTCCACACCACTCTCTGAGGTGACACTGTGCAAAACACACTTGATTCAGTCCGCAGTTTACAACTCGGCAGGCAGGCCAGACTGGAGTGGGTTTTGCAGAAAAAGTGAAAGGGGAGGAAAGTGCCTGGTAACTTTCTCTCCCAACCTCAGTATTTTACATTTTACAGCCTTTGTATGATAGGCATTGGTCTTTGGATATTTTCACCTTAAAACTAGTATGTAGTATTCGTTTCTATTCAAAACATCAATAAACACATAACCAAGACATTTGCATCGCTGTCGTTAGAGTAACGACGGTAATGCTCCTGACAGGAAATTTGCAAACATTCGCTCTGAGCAGCAACAGTTCACGCACTGTTTATGAGAAGAGAGGTGAGAAAACAGGTTGCAAGAAATATTTTAGGTCGGGACACGTGCTTATAAATCACCTCTCCAGCCGGGTCCAGGTTTCTGGAGAGGCTTACGCTCTCAGCATCTTCGCCGTGCGTGGTGGCTTGCCTCTGGGAGGACACGAAGGAAAGGAAGGAACTCCAGATCCACTCAGCAGAAGTCCTGCCGAAACCCGGGACTGAACCAGGGGCCTTCAGGTCTTCAGTCCAGCGCCCTCCCCGCGGAGCTCTCTCGACGCGCCCGCAGCGGAGCGGGGCCGGCCCGCGCCCAGCTCGGGGGGAGGGCGGAGGGCGGCGGCCGCGCGGGGCCCGGCCTTCCCGGCGGCTGCCCGCAGCCCGCGGCCCGGCGCGCTCGGGGTTAGGGTTAGGGTTAGACTCGGGGCCTGCGCGGCCGGGCGCGCGGGCTGCGCGGCGGTGGCCCCCGAAAGCGGCGGGGTTCGCAGCGTGCGCGCGCCGCGCCCCCTCCCTTTTCTAAAGGAAAGAGGCGAACAAACGGAAGCTCCTAAACCTGGCTCTCGCTTCCAAAACTCCCGGCGTTTTGTTTTAAAAAGTCGGCGTTGCGCCCGAACAGGGACTTGAACCCTGGACCCTCAGATTAAAAGTCTGATGCTCTACCGACTGAGCTACCCGGGCTCGCGGCGGGGACGCGCCCGCTGCCAGGAGACAGCCGCCGCGAGGCGGGCGCGGGGGCTTGTGGGGGCGCCGCGGGCGTTTCCGGTTTCCTCTCGCGGGCGTTTCCGGTTTCCTCCCGCCGGCGTTTCCACCGGCGGGCGGGAGGCCCCGGCTCGGCGCGCCCGGCGGGCGGGAGGCCCCGGCTCGGCGCGCCCGGCGGGCGGGAGGCCGCTTCCTCGCCTGAGGAGCCCCACGCGGCGCTCTCCTGCCGCCGTCCTGGGCCCACGAGACGGATGAGCCGAGGGCGACGCCCTGGGCTCCGGGGGCCGCGCGGCCCCGCGTCCCTCCCTGCACGCCGTTTCGGCGCCACGGAGCCCTTGGTGCCCTTGCGATCCTGTGGGCGTCGTCACGCCGCGCCCTGGGGAGGCGCTTGGTTGACCGCCCCCCCTTCCGTGGTGCTCCCTCCCCTGCGCTGTGGGTCCACTATAGAGCTGGAAGCAGGCCTTTCAATTCAGTTCCGGTCAGTCGCTCAGTCGTGTTCGACTCTGCGACCCCACGGACTACAGCACACCAGGCCTCCCTGTCCCTCACCAATTCCGGGAGTCCACCCAAACTCATGTCCATCGAGTCGGTGATGCCATCCAGCCATCTCATCCTCTGCCGTCCCCTTCTCCGCCCGCCTTCAGTCTTTCCCAACATCAGGGTCTTTTCCAATGCGTCAGCTCTTCTCATCAGGTGGCCAAAGGATTGGAGTTTCAGCTTCAGCATCAGTCCTTCCAGTGAACACTCAGGACTGATTTCCTTTAGGATGGACTGGTTGGATCTCCTTGCAGTCCAAGGGACTCTGAAGAGTCTTCCAGCACCGCAGTTCAAAAGCATCAATTCTTCGGTGCTCAGCTTTCCTTATAGTCCTACTCTCACATCCATACATGACTACTGGAAAAACCAAAGCTTTGATTGGAGGGACCTTTGTTGGCAAAATAATGTCTCCGCTTTCTAATATGCTGTCTAGGGACCTTTGGGGCCGTGTGATTAATGCTTTAATACAGGAAGATGGAACTGCTCAGATAACAGAAGAATGCAGAGAAGGCAAGGAGAGAAGGACCTGCCAGCGGGGCTGTGGGGAGAGTTAGAACTGTGCCTTGAAAGGCGAGTAGGAGTGTGCCAGGCTTTCAAGGTTGGTGATGCAGGCAAGTAACACCTGTCTTCCCCGGGCCTCTTGTTTCTATCTAAATACCTCTGGAAGAGATTCTTCAAGCTAGGAACTGGGAAGAGTTTGCCTTTTTAAGGCAAAGGCCCAACATTTCCTCCTCATGGTCCCGAGGTGGTTGACGTTGTTCAGAGCACTTTTTCCTCAGGAGCAATAATAACTATCTCATCCTTCCATCTTACCTGTGTGTAACACTTTAAAGCATGCCATCCTGGTGGATCCGGAGAAGGCAATGGCAACCCACTCCAGTACTCTTGCCTGGAAAATCCCGTAGACAGAGGAGCTTGGTAGGCTGCAGTCCATGGGGTTGCTGAGAGTCCGCACGACTGAGCGACTTCACTTTTCACTTTCATGCATTGGAGAAGGAAATGGCAACCCACTCCAGTGTTCTTGCGGAGAATCCCAGGGACGGGGGAGCCTAGTGGGCTGCCGTCTATGGGGTCGCAGAGAGTCGGGCACGACTGAACAGACTTAGCAGCAGCAGCATCCTGGGGGATAGAGCGAGACTTATTTTTCGGGGCTTCCATGGTGGCTCAGACAGGAAAGAATCTGCCTGCAGTGCGGGAGACCCTGATTCGATCCTGGGGGTCGAGAATGTCCCCTGGAGAAAGGAATGACAACCCACTCCAGTATTCTTGCTTGGAAAATCCATGGATAGAGGAGCCTGGCAGGTTACAGTCCATAGGGTCACAGTGTGTCACACAGGACTGAGACTTATTTCATTGGCTCAGGGGATTATGGGGGCTGGCAAGTTTAGGATCTACTGGGCTAGACAACAAGCTGGAAATTCAGGTAAGAGCTGATTTTGCAGTGTCTAGGTCAACTTCAGCAGGGCAGCCATTTATAGGCTCAGGCAGATTTTCAATGTTAGTCTTGAAGAGAGTTCCTTCTCCATTAGGAAACCCCAATCTTTGTTCTTAAACCTTCAGATAATTGGATGAGGCACACCCACGTCATGGAGGGTAATCCACTGCTTTATTCAGAGTCTACTGATTTAAATGTTAATTACATCTAAAGAATACCTTCACAGCACCATCTTACCCGGCATTTATGTCCCAGAGCTAGCTATATTGACACATCAAATCCACTGTTACACGCGCTGACATAAATCATGCAAAGTTCTGCCTGACATTAATCCACTGTTTTTTTTTCCTTTCTTTTGATCATCATTGACTTTTTCAGAGTCCCTTATCAAAATGCATCCTTCCACCCAAAAGCACAAAGATTTAGGGGATGAAGCTCCTCCTCAGCAGCTCTCTTGGCACAGGTTAACAGAAAGGGGAGAGCAAATCACAGGTCCTCCGTGCTGACTTTCATCACATCTTGAGTTTTTAGAATGTGAGGTGTAGGCCTCCTGCCTCTCTCCCTGTGTCCCAGCCTGGGAGCTGGCAAAAAAATGGAGCCTTGCCTGAGAGTGGGTGGTCCATGGGGCTTCCCAGGTGCCCTAGTGGCAGAGAACCTCCAGCCAATGCAGAAGTAAGAGACCCCTGATGGATCCCTGGGTCAGGAAGATCCCCTGGAGGATGGCATGGCAATACAGTGTTCTTGCCTGAAGAATCCCATGAACAGAGGAGCCTGGTGGGCTACAGTCCGTAGGGTTGCAAAGAGTCGCACACGACTAAAGCAACAAACACTTTTCATTGTGTGTGCCCCTGCACTGCTTGGAATGAAGCGGCTCATTATCTCAACACATTTTTCGATGTTTTCTGTTTGTTTTCAAGATTCAGTCCAGAGCTTTCAAATCTCCCTTTCCTTGACACCCCCATCCCAGACCAATGTGGGCAGCACTGGAAACCTGGAACCAGGTAAGATGGCCGATTCCTGGGGTGTTCCCTGGTGGTCCCCATCCGAGTTCTTCTCTGGTCGTGATGAGAACAAATCAACTGATGCCTTTTGAAACCTGCCAGTTGTTAAGAACAAGAAACTACCAGTCTCTTCTGAAACCCAGTTCCTCCTGATGAGAGTTTCTGAGCGTCTTTGCCGAGGTGCG
>SJXO01002258.1:82062-155195 GCA_006408615.1 Connochaetes taurinus
TCCCCGGTGTGGGTTATGCTCAGTCGAAATTAGGAAGACTGAAACATTCTACTAAATAAAACCTCAAACTTGGTCCCTTTTGCTCTTTTCTACCACGTTCTGGGGTAATGCTGGCCATCACTAAGGACTGAACATATCAAACGATGGCGGCCTCCACCTTAATTATTCCCAACGTTCTCGCTTACTCCTTGGAAGAAAAGTTATGAGCAACCTAGACAGCATATTCAAAAGCAGAGACATTACTTTGCCAACTAAGGTCCGTCTAGTCAAGGCTATGGTTTTTCCTGTGGTCATGTATGGATGTGAGAGTTGGACTGTAAAGAAGGCTGAGCACCGAAGAATTGATGCGTTTGAACTGAGGTGTTGGAGAAGACTCTTGAGAGTCCCTTGGACTGCAAGGAGATCCCACCAGTCCATTCTGAAGGACATCAGTCCTGGGATTTCTTTGGAAGGAATGATGCTGAAGCTGAAACTCCAGTACTTTGGTCACCTCATGCGAAGAGTTGAATCATTGGAAAAGACTCTGATACTGGGAGGGATTGGGGGCAGGAGGAGAAGGGGACGACAGAGGATGAGATGGCTGGATGGCATCACTGACTCGATGGATGCGAGTCTGAGTGAACTCCGGGAGTTGGTGATGGACAGGGAGGCCTGGCGTGCCGCGATTCATGGGGTTGCAAAGAGTCGGACACGACTGAGCGACTGAACTGAACTGAACTGAAGGACTGAACATATCAAACGATGGCGGTCTCCACCTTAATTACTCCCAACGTCCTGGGCCTTATCTCAGGGACCGCCATATTGCCTTAATAAGCCTTTAGGCCACGGGGGGTAGGCATCTTTCTCCCTTGACCACTTCTGAACAGTTTTGCTCTAAATTACAAAAAAAATATTCTTCTCGATCAAAATTCGAAGGACCTCTGGGTGTGTGCATGTTCAGTCGCCAAGCCCTGTCTGACTCTGTGACCCCATGGACTACAGCCTGCTAGGCTCCTCTATCCATGGGATTTCCCAGGCAAGAAAACACTGGAGTGACTTGCCATTTCCTTCTCCACCAAAGGACCTTTAGGAGACATCAAATTATTTTTTGGCAGGTGTGGTCTGAGTCGTTTGAACTCTCCTGGGACAAAGTAGGCGACAACCCCACCCCACAGGGCCGCCTTGGGGTCCTCTGCAGGCGTCCACACTGGCGCTGGTCCGCGCAGACTGAAGCAGGAGGGCAGGGGAGGGGCCGGCGAGATACTCACGGTAAAGGGTTCCGCTTCCAGAGCAACACCCTGCTCTCCTCCGCGTCGTGGCCGCGCTGCCGGGCGTCACCCCCGTTCTCCCCGGGGACCGGCTGCACTTTGAAGCAGTCCATTTTCTCATCCCACGTACCCAGCAGCGCGAAGTGAACTCTCCCCGATGCATCGGTCACCTCCCCCGTCACCTAGGGGTGGAGAGCAGGCTCAGGAGGGCGGCACAGAGGCCGCCCCCGACGCCTCGGCCCTGGGGCATATTGGCTTGCACCCTGCTGCACAGACTCCAAGGAGCCGCTCACTTACTCCGCGAGCGTGTGCCTCAACTGCTCAAAGGGTTAGCATCATGAATGGGGGCTTCGTTACATTCTGCGGTACGGCAGTTTTGTCGTATGACGTATGCAGAAGGGTCTGACCATCCTGGGGATTAGGTTGCGTTCTTCTCCCCAGAAATCAGAGAGCCCACAGACGGACCTCTTCACCCTCCCCCCACAACTCCGCTGCGGTGGCAGCAAGCCTCGCTTGACTTCACAGGGGTCGCAGCCCCGCGCCTGCTCCCTGCGGTCCTTCCCTTGGTCCTGCCGCCGCGCTTCCCGTTTTCAGGCTCTCGCGGTTCTTTCTGTTTCTTTGTTTGCCACATTCGCTCAGTTTGCAGGATCTTAGTTCCCCGACCAGGGATCGAACCTGGGCCCAGCAATGAAAGCACCCTCAGCACTGGGCCAACTCTAACCTCTCACTGCTCTTGACTTTTACTTTCTAACTTGCTGTCTCTTGCTGAGGTTCTCCTTTACCGCTCCTATTTTTTGCACACACACACATCTGTCTATGCCAGCTCCAAAGGAACAGACTTTCTGCAGGACATACACTCGGTGAAAAACACTTGAATTCCAACTTCCCTTACCTTTCTCGCTACATCCCGAGAGAAGTAGCTGTAAGGAACAAACTTAAGATTGCACTTGTCTCCCGTCTTGTGATTCACAATGTCGATTTCACCAGACTACGGAAAGAACAGAACCGTGGACTGTTTCTTTAAGACCGAATGATCTGGACATGTGCTAAGCCCCCCGCTGCATAATTCTTTTCAGTCTTACGTTCAGAGCTCGGACACTTAAGACTCAGGTCTCAGTCATTCTTGAGATGCTGTGAAATGCTTTTCTCATCTTGGTATTCCCAGTTACAATCAAGGCCAAATGACCTTTTTTTTAAATTTTAAATCGTGCACCACGTTAGGTGGCGTAATTCGACCTTCAGCATACACACTGATATTCATATGATAATTTACCTTCCCAAACCAATCCTCCACTCGTAGTCTTCATGAACTCTGTGCTTAAATCAAAGGATTCTACTCACAGTTTCAAGACTACATGTGGTGGGCCTTTCTGTATTTTATCTCATTTCTCTCCTCCTTTCTATCTTGTGAACCCCAATCCACTCTTGAAGACTCAGCTTCATTCCCACAC
The DNA here is from genome assembly GCA_006408615.1 of Connochaetes taurinus. Classification (NCBI taxonomy): domain Eukaryota; kingdom Metazoa; phylum Chordata; class Mammalia; order Artiodactyla; family Bovidae; genus Connochaetes; species Connochaetes taurinus. Next base: position 84,761 of record SJXO01002258.1, read on the forward strand.
CTACTATGAAGCCTCTCCCACTGCTCAGACAATATTCCCTTTTTTCCTAAACTTACCGCAACCATTGTCTTAAGAGCAAATTGATAATTAATTAGATATTATCTTAGTATACCTCTTATGCGGGTCATTTTGTCAAATGCTTTTCATCCTACCCATATTTGTCACAAGTCTCCAACGATAAGATAACTCTTGAGGGAAAATGCCCCATCTGACTTGGTACCCCAAAGACCCCGCACTCCACCGGCAATAAACGTCTGATGCGCAATCAAACGACGGAGGGTGGGAGCTGTGCTTATTACTTTCTTGGAGCCTCCCTGGCACCCAACACAGTCCTAGGAGAGCAGTCACCGAATGAATGCGGTAACCTGGTCATTTATAGACGGTAATCTGTGGAACAGAAAGTCGGCAGTTGGGAGTGTGGTTACTGCCGGAGAGGAGTCGCTTCAGTAACACGGAGAGCAGGAGCGGCAGTCTGGGTCCAGGCCCCGCGTCCTGAGCCCCGCGGGGATGGGCAGGAGGCGCTTCTGGGCTGCAGAAGCGCCAGAGGCCCGTTGCTCACCTGGTCAATCCACAGTTTGCCCACGATGATGTTGTGCACGGTTGTGGTCACTTTCTTCCACGTGTAGTGGTGCCCCGTCGCACGGAAGATACAATGGATGCTACCTAGGAGCAGAGCACGGCGCACAGTAAGCCGGACGCTAGCAAATAGCACGTGCTGGCTGGAAATGATGAAGGATTGATTTTATTCTATCAATACTTCTTACTTAGGACTTACAATCTTTACAAATGTTGGCAGTACTGAATTTTTCACTTGATTTTTAAACTTGTTAAATATGAATAAAATATAATTAAGGATGATGAACACTTAACAACTGATACCGCTTAACTGAGAAATAGTATTCTGCAACAGTAGAAATAGAAATGAAAGCAAAACCCCAGTCTTCACCAACTATGCCTGCCATACTAGCAGCAAAATTGACCAGAGCAGGTCAAATCCACCCCAACATGAAAAAAGCTGCCTTGTGGGAAAGAGCTCGTTGGTGGTCAGTACTGAGGACACGCCCCACTGTGAGTAACTGGCTGTGTGACTTTAAGCAAGCCACTCATCCATATACAGGCCTTTCTAAAAAATAACCCTTTAGCTTTTTTAAGTCTTTACTGCATCTGTTACAAAACTGCTTCTGCTTCACACGTTGGTCTTTGGCCTTGAGGCATGTGGGGCCGTAGCTGCCAGACCAGGGCTGAACCCGCACCCACCACACTGCAAAGCCGAGTTTTCGCCGCTGGCCATTAGGAGCCCCCGCCTGTGAGCCTAAGTTTTAGCCACTGGTCCATTAGGAGCCCCTGCCTGTGAGCCTAAGTTTTAGCCACTGGTCCATTAGGAGCCCCCACCTGTGAGCCTAAGTTTTAGCCGCTGCCCATTAGGGAGCCCCCGCCTTTGAGCCTAAGTTTTAACTGCTGGCCCATTAGGGAGCCCCCACCTTTGAGCCTTAATAGAGAAAAACAGTAACGCTAAAGAGGAGTAGTGGACAGACCAAGGGCTGAAGAATCAGACAGAACTGGTTCACCGGCCTGTGTCGTATAATAAAGAATTCGGCTGGTCTTTATCCAACATTTAAACCCTTGCAATTTCCCAAGTGACAGTGTCTCTGTTACTCGTGAGGGTCCTGGAGGTGTCTGCCAGTGTGGTGCCTCAGCTGGGCCCCTGGACAGCAAAAGTGATCTGAATCAACTTCTTCATAACTCTGGAAATTAACCAAAGGCTTAGAGTAATCCAAGAAGCATTGATTCAAGAAAAAGGGCTGAATCTCAGCAGCAAAATGAGCTGTGTGGCATTGTAACTTGTCCCGTCGCCTTCTCCGCAGCTCAGCAGAAGCCCTTGGAAACTGGCAGCCTCACCGTCATGATAACCAGGAAGACGAGCCAGCAGGCCAGCAAGCACTGGAGGGGGTTGAGCGGCATGAAGCCCCCAGAACCCAGCTCCAAAGCTGTCATTATCTGACCTGTCTGGCAGTCCCCTGTTATGTCCCACTCACAGGGCTGATCTTTATTGGATCTGATTCAGCACCAGCTCACCTCAAAAAGCTTCTTTCCTGGGGCAAGTATCAAAACAATCAGTGGCAGTTATTCAACACAACAGCTGCCAGAAGTGGTGATCACAGTCGCAGCGCTTGAAGAAATAACGGCCGAAAATTCCCCGGGTTTGACGAAAAACACTCATCTACACGTCCGAGAAGTTCACTGAATGCCAAGCAGGATCACCTCAAAGAGCAGCGCACAGATGCCCACTGCAATCAGACTAGAAAGGGCCAAAGGGAGCCGCCCACGCCTTCGAGGAGCAGCGCAAGCGAGGGCCCCGCAGAGGCCACGGGGCCCGAGGCCGTGGCAGGACACAGCCAAGAGGCTGCAGGACAAAGAGCACCAAGCCCAGAAGGCCCCGTCCAGCAAAACCATCCTTCACAAACACAGGCGGAAGCAAGACATTCCCAGAAAAACAAAGCCGAAAGAACTCATCATTAGCAGATCTCATCTTCAAGAAATACTCAAGGAAGTCCTTCAGGCTGAAATGAAAACACACGAGACCGTAACTTAAATCTACCTCAAGAAATTAAGAGACCAGTAAGTGCTGAGTCGCTCAGTCGTGTCCGACTCTTTGCAACCCCATGGACTGTCGCCTGTCCAGGCAGGAATACTGGAGTGGGTAGCCAATCCCTTCTCCAGGGGATCTTCCCAACCCAGGGATCGAACCTGGGTCTCCCGCATTACAGGCAGATTCTTCATCATCTGAGCCACCATTAAAAGACAATTATGTAAAGCAACAGTTATAAAACAGTGTTGATGGAATTACAATGTACGAAAACGGGTTGTATGGCAATAAAAGCACAGAGGGAGGGAGAAGGTAATGGATCCGTACAAGGGCAAAGTTTTTCTATACTGTAGAAATTCAGCTGTATTAATCTGAACTAGGTTATTAGAAGGTTTTATTACCCAGGGTAACCACAACAAAAATATCTTTAAAAACCACTGTAAAAGAAATAACCAGGGAATTTAAATGGTGAACTGGAAAAATCCTATTTACTACAAAGAAGGGACTAATGGACTCACAGAGGAACAAAAAAGACCTAAGCTCTACAGAAAAAAAACAGCAGATGTAACCCCACCTAATCAGCCAGTAATTATGGTAAATATAGACGGATTAATTGCTCTAAGCAAAAAGGAGAAACTGGAAAAATGGATAAAATATGAAAGGAGGATTTTTTGATCCAAGTGCTGCTGGAGCAAATTCAAGGTGCGTGGAGCCCAGCATCACTGACACGGAGACCAACAAGCTGAGTGGTGGTTTCATTCAGTCTCAGACTGTGACTCTCCTCAGGTCTGAGAACTCCAAGCTATGAAAGAATAGTCTTATTTAAATGTACCTCTTTAAACTGCAAGCTGCCACTCAGTTCCAAAGCGAGTGGGTGAGTAAACTCATCTTTCTCCTCTACCACAGTCTTCACAGTTTTGGAAACATCAACTGCGTTTCCTAGAAGCATTCTTTTTTCCAGACTGCAAGAATTCTAACCTTTTCAGTCTACTTTACAAGAAGACTCACACTTTATCTGCCACACTTATAACCCTGTCTGTACCTCTTTCACCAGTGACGTCTACCGGCTTAAGAATTTACCCTCTGAGAGGTGAACATCCCTGAATATGCGAAAATTAAACGGCACAATTCTCCTTCCAAGTCACGGATGCAAAGCTATTAAGTACAGCCTCCCCAGGGCCAGCACCTGGCAGTCCCTCTTTATACTCCGCACTCAGGTTCCTGTTGCTATGTCAATTCTTTGTTCAATTTCCCTACAAAGGCAGAGATCTCTGTTTCATTCACTTATATTTTCCCAAACATCTTAGAACTACATCTAGTATGTGGTAGATACACTAAATAGCAAATCCTTAAAAAAACCATAGGAATGGAATCTGAACAGAGTTTTTTTGAACTCTTAAAAACTCGGATCCACAGCTTTTACCATGTTCCTATAGTTATTCACCCCTTAAGGGATTTGCAATTAGTCCAATTACAGAGAAAATGGACAGCAGATCACGGGTAATTCAGGTCTACCGCTCTTGCCCACTCAGAACAAATACATAGAACCCAGCCCTTCAGTGAGCCTCAGGGTGCTCTGAAACTCTTCTTCATGGATGAAATTCACATGCAACGTAACCACTGACACTCCAGTTTTGCAGATTAGGTGTGAAATCACTTAGTCTCCTTTTCACCTTGGGGCCTCTTGCATATTAATCACGAAGCAATAAAGTTGACACTGCAGTTTCACTTCCAACATCCTTGGATTTTTTTCTACCATCTAGTTTGCACTGTGCCTGCTACACTGTGTGTTTTCTGAGAGAACACCGGCGGAGCAAGGCAGAAAGCTGTCCCGCAACAGCCCAGCCCTGCAGCTCTGCCCCTGAAAGAGGCCTACTGTCAGCCGTCTCCAGGCCACGTGGTCTCTCGATCTGCTCTGGGTTTCTTTTCCTGCAGACCAGCACATGCTCTTCAGCACGTACAGGGTCAAACGTGGCTGCTCTCGCTGAACTTCCAAAAAGCACTGAGAGCCTGCTACACTTTTTGAATAACCGCCGCTTCTCGCCTGAAGTACAGACATGCTTACACGGCATACTAGGATTATCCCTATTCCCAGGCTGGATCCTTTAGGTCTTGGTGCAAAATTAACTTGTAATCCAATAAGATCTTTTAAAACAAAGTTTCACCTTACCTGGAGTTTAGCTGTTACATAAACGACACCTAACCCCTCTGGTGGAGGGAGGGGGAGGGGCTACCCGGAAGCCTAACCTTGCAGTCACAGGAGTTCTGATCTACGGAGAGAAACTGCCTGCTAGGGAATGAGGGGCAACACCACCAGTTTAAAGACACAATTTTTAAAATGCACGCTGAGATGTATGTCCTAAAATAGCACTTAAAAGTAAAACGAAGTGTCAAAGTGTTAGCTGCTCAGTCCTGCCCAACTTGCTGACCCGAGGGACTTCTCGGCCCACGGGATCCTCCAGGCCGGAACACCGGAGCAGGCTGCCCTTCCCTCCTCCAGGACACCTTTCGACCCAAGGATCAAACCTGCTTCCCCCGCACTGCAGGCAGTTCCTTTACCGTCTGGGCCACCAGGGAAGCCCCCCAAATAAAGACACATTAAACATAAGCTAAGAAGACAAAGAGCCTGTGACTGAGTGGCTCCCTAAAGAGTCTCTCAGCCCTCATTCACCCATGGCTGAGAAGTTATGTGACCTGCAGAGCTGGCTCCCAGGTTCAGTGCCTGAACGAGGCCTCCAGGCTCCCGGCTCCGGGACCAGCGACCTCCTCTGTTCCGCCAGAAAGGCTTTCCTTCCCGGAGCACAACCTTACCCAGGCGCCGGCCTTACCGAGGGGCATAATGGAGAGGTATTTGCCGCGAAACTTGCTGGTGATCTTGATCTCCTGCCGCAGCGTCCAGCCGTTTCTGGACTCGGCATGGTGTGCAGCCGCAGGGGGATGGTGGCTCACCTGGAAGAGACCGGGAGCTCAAATGAACAGGCAAGAAGGAGAAGAGAATATGCCTAGGGGCTGCCTAGTCACGCCCCAGATTCCCGCTGGAAGTCACACACCCACAGTAGGAGGTGAACACTGGGGCCTCCAGGGCTGAAGTCCTAAAGGAAAGGCAGGCAGTCTGGGCTGACGGGGTCTGGAATTCCTGCAAATGCTAACACCCAGGGTGGGGAGCAACCCCCCAAAACCCCCCTTCCTCCAACAGGAAGCGTGCCACAGTCCTGAGGCTCCTTCACCTGCTCACAGAGGGATCGGTAGCCGTTCTCCTCTAGCCGGTCCAGCTCAAAGGTCTCCCCGAGGAGCGGGTTGAACGGCTTGCTGGTGCGGAAGACAGTGGTGGAGTAGGAGGACACGGTGAAAGCTGCAACGTAACAGAGCTGCTCTAGAGAGCTCTCGCACGCGGCCGCCCGGTCCAGCAGCTCGTGGTACTCCAGGTCTTCAGTGAGGCGCTGAAGCATGGACAAGGGCTCGTTAAAGTTCACCTGGCAGGAAAAGAGCAGATGTCAGCGCCTTGCCGGCACAGCCACACCACCTCGTTTCTTCTTTTCTTTCTCCACAGTTGGAGACACACGCAGACGTCAAGACGGTAAAGCAGATCCCTGGAGAAAGCAGCCTCTGCTCAGTGGGGACGCTCTAAGCTCTGAGCCGAAGAACAGCCAGTTCTCCGTGGGGAGCTGCTCGCACCTGGGACTGGGGAGTCTCCACCTGCACTGCTTTGTTAACTGGACGCTGAGATGGGAAGCATGCCTCTTCTGCTCAGCACGGCCTATCCAGGAGCCCCGGATGCCTGGCCCCGGGGGACTGGCATCAAACAGGCATCGAGTGAGTGACAGGGGAATGGACGTGAGCACAAGGACACCCAGAGCAGAGGCTGGGCATGCCGCCCTTCTGAGGAGGAGAGGAAAGCTAGCGGAGTCCAGGAGCATGCAGTCCTGACAGGGAGCGTGCTGCAGGGGCCAGCTTCCGCCCCACACTGGGCCATCACTGGACTCAGTTCAGTGCCCCATCAGGCCAGGTGCTGCCTTCTTCTCTGAGGCTGCACAGCCACGTTTCTGGACCAGGAGTGTTCACGCTGGGGGCGGGGAGAGGGCTCTGCGTGCTCCTGTCTTCAAGTTTTAGAGCCAACTTGAGGACACTCGACTGCAGGATGAAGCGAGCGGGTGTCTGCATGCGCCTCTCTCAGGGAGACGGTGTCCACGCATGCCGCAGATTCAGGGGTGCCGGGCCCTACACAACCCCCCAGGGGCAGAGGAGTGAGCAGGAGAGACTTCGTTCTCCCCACTCCCAGAGAGGCAGCTTCTAAGGTGACTGTTTGGAACGTATCATGACTTTACTGTTTAAAACCTTGTTATCAAAAGGGGTTAGGTTCCCAAGTTAGCCTGTAACGCTGTTTAGTCAGCAGCACAGCGAAACAAGCCTGAAAACCAGCAGCTCAAGTTCTGAGTCCAGAGAAGAGAAGAAGGAAGAAAAAACAGCCCTTTGTATCAAATGAAACTGACCAAAAGCACCGTCTGGTTACTGAAACAAGCAGTAATAACACTTTTCTTTCCTAGAGTCCTACCTCTTTTCCTGTCTTTTTCTGCACTTTTATCCAACCTCCTGCCTGCCAATCTCTCTGAGTCACATACTACCCTAATATTTACTGTCCTCCCAATTACGGAATATCTTGTAATTTCCACTATGACACTTCGGAGAAACAAAGTTTAAAGGAAAAAAAAAATCTACTTGAAATACCATCACCCAAAAATAACCATCCTTAACAGTTTCATATTTTTTCTACGCATTTATATATTGTTAAAAAGGGCCTGTTTTTTTCTGAGAAATGAACCAAGCATTTCCCTGTGAAAATTTCCCAATGGGGAAGGACGATCTACCATGCCTCAACTAAAGCCTTCAAGTCACACTCCAGCACCACCTCGTCCGTGGAGAGAAGAGCTGTGCGATGAGAAGAACGCACACGGGGGGGAAGCAGATGCACAGAACGCGAATCCTCCAGGTCTTTCAAAAGTGAGCACTTGTTAACTACGCAGACAAAACCTCTCAGGGGCTGAGCTGCAGCCGATGTGCAGTAACACTTGCACATGTTTTGGGGAGAGTGGGGCGGGGCGCACTCCGCTGGCGGCCGCGGACAGGTCAGCCCCGCAGCTGAGGGTCGGCGCATCCTCAGGTCATCACCGCTCATCACACGCGCGGCCCGGCCCCCGAGAGCTGTGCCAGGACCCACAGCGTCCCCGAGAGCAGGCAGGTTTTTCCTCCTGGTCTTTTTTACCACGCAGAGGCCTCACGCAGGACAGAGAAATCTGAGACTTCGCAGTGGAAGGGAGCGGGCATTAGCAACATGGTCAATGGAGAGCGGGGCAGCGCAAGAGACAGCCCAGACAGCAGCAGGAAGCCGTCAGCAGGCTGCAGGGGTCGAGGTACGCACGGGGTCGCTGCATACAGAGCCACGGGCCCGGGCAGAAGCTGAGGCCTCTAGGCCCATCCAGTGGGAGGACGGCCCAGGAGGACGCAGCCTCGGGGAGCTCCCTGGGGCGGCTCCCTCCTCCCGCCCACTCCAGACGCCTTCTGGGGCCTTGCCCAGGCGCCAGGGCTGCAGACAGGGAAGAAACCGCCTGGGTGCTCAGCCTCCTGCAACTCGGCACAGGCAGGTGAGGGGTGAGGGCCAGGCTGCGGCAGCATCAGCAGGAACCTACAGGGACAGGGACGGGGGCCACCTGGGTGCGGACGCTCCTCTGAGCAGGAACTGAACTTCCACGGCGATGACTGGCCTTTCCAGCCCCCTTTCCTACCTTAGGGCGCTGGACCAGAAAAGTGGGGCTTCCTGTCAAGACCCCCACCCCGCCTCCGTGAACCAATTATTTTAGGTTTTCCTCCACGGTGCCTACTCACGGCCCTTTCCGGTCTGGAGAGGAGTCTTTTTCTACCAAAAGTCCTACAGGCTTACAGACAAATCTATTTGTTTTCCAACATTCACAGTTGCTGAACGATATATACATGCCAGGCCCTGGCGACACATCAGGGGTACGAAGACTGGTAAGACAGGCTGGGCAGAGCACCGTCCATGGGAGGCAGAACCACTCACTGCTCCGTAGGCCCCGAGCAGCCAGGAGCCTCGGTCTCTGGACGGCGCGCGGGCAGAACCTTCAGCCCCCGACACTCCATTCTCCCCTTCGTCCACAGGCATTGGAATCCCCAGTTTTCATACCAGCCACACCACCAAAAACAGAAGTGATCTCCAGCTAGCTGAGGCCACGTAACTGAGTTCAGAGTAAATAGAGAGACTGAAGGGAATGGTTCATGCAGTTTGCAGGAAGCACCCAGAAAAGGCAGGCGTGCCGTCTCCCCTCCCCCGCTGAGGGCCAGGGCTGCAGCGGCCCCCCAGCACCCAGGAACCGAGGCCACGGGGCAGGGCCACGGGCCAGGGTGAGCCTGGTCACGGCAGCGGGAGCATCAACCAGAACCCAACCACCTGCTTCTGGACTGAAGCTCGTATCTGTAGGCCAGCTTCTTCTGTGAAAGGCCAGACTGTAAATATCTGGGCTGTGAGGGCCATGCGGCCTCTGCCGCACCCACTCAGCACTGCTGCTCTGGGAGTAGAGCAGCCACAGACAGTCGGCACGTGAACGCGAGTTCACTATGTTCCAATAAAACCGCCAGGACACTGACATCTAAACTGTATGTCATTTTCAGAGAACAAAATATTAGCCTCTTTTTGATATTTTCCAACCATTTAAAAATATGAAACGATGCCTGGCTTGTGAGCTGCACAGAGGGCAGCAAGATTTGCCCCAAGGCCACAGTCTGCTGACCCCTGGTCTAAACCAACATATTTTGGACTCGTTAAGTTAAACCTATACCTAACTGATACAGCCCCGGGCAGCTTGGCCGCCAGTAAACGCTCAGGGGATGAAAGAGGAAGTGAAACCCACTGCCCAGAAATAAACAGGGGCACTTGCTGGAACACAGGGCTGAGACGGTTCGCCCTGACGGGACGCCTGGGTGAAGGGGGCTGGCAGACGGCTCTGTAGTTGGCTCCTGGAGAACAGGCACCAGCCAGAGTAACAGCAGAGTGGCAAGGGCGGGTGGGAGCTGAGGGAAGTGCGGGCAGAGAACAGTGTGGGCAGACGCTGCAGGGGGCAAACCGAGGAGCCGGTGCGGACCTGAGGTGGCTCCCCCAGTGGGCACACTGCCTGTGCACAGGCCGCCACTTCCCTGGGGGGAGGGCAAGGCCCGAGGGAGCTGGGCTCCACTCAGAGCAGGAGCAGCAGGCAAAGGGTTCCCAGGGAAGCGGCGACAGGGCCGCGTTTGCAGTCCTAAGCCCCTCCCCTTCTAAAGCGGCCTGGACAGATGGGAAGTGGGCCTGATGGGAGGCAGGGACGGCAGCCCAGACGCCACCGTCCCCTGGAGATGGGCCCCGGCCTCCTCCCTGCAGTCAGTGGCTCTGCTTCGCGCTCCCCAAGCCTCTGTGCGCGCAGCCCTGCCCACCAGACGGCACAGAAAGCAACGGCCTCTACCTGTCTCCGCGCCTGTCTCCTGAACTACACGGTTCGTGAAAACAGAAACGATGCTGAGTTTATCTCTGCACGGCCCCAGCACATCTGGCCTGGGAATCTGCTCATAAATCACTGCTTCTGAACAACGCATCTGATTCTTGCTGATCTGGAAGCATACCAGGAACCTAGCTGAAATCGAAGCCCCTGGTTCTAGGCGACGGTCTATGACACGGCGGATAACACGGGTCACGCCACAGGCGGCCGTGCGGGAAGGCGGGGCTGTCCCGGCAGCGCCCCGGGCCTGAGGGGCCCCGGCGTGTGAGACCCTCACCGGCATGGGGATCTTGGAGAGCTCTTTGCCGATGCAGTTCTTCATGATGCTCCACAGGTTGAGGCTGTAGTTCGGCTTGTAAGGTATCCGCGTCCGCTTCTCCTTCTTGGTCTCCTCCAGCTGGTGCTTGTACTGAGCACAAACACAAAGCCATTCAGGGACCCGCAGAGAACAGAAAACCCAGCATTTCTAGGCCTCCCTTCCCCCCACAGTAAAAAAAGAAAAATCGGTGTCTCCTGTTCCTCTTCGTGCTTTACAAGCACATCCCTGGGAACACACTCAGTCCGTCCCTGTTCATCACCCCAGGTGAGCGTTACCTGCTCATCACCCCAGGTGAGAGTTACCTGCTCATCGAGGCTGATGTCACTGCTGGCTCCACTGATGTTGCTGCCGGTGCGTCTGCACGGGCGGGAAACGGATGGGGATGAGAATAAGATCAGAACTAGACAGTGGTCCTTGCCACGTCTTTACAAAGCAGAACGCTAAGGACACTGCACACACTTATTCACGAGTGAGCGAGAGACGACACTTAGGAAAGCGTGCATAGGAATAAATGTCTCTGGAGAAGCTGCTCAGTAAAGACAGACACTCTCCCAGGTACTTAGGGCCAAGAGTCCGGGCCTTGGGAAACAAGCAGGATATTCCCACTGAAACACTTCCCGCCTCTCGACGGCTGGGCACGGGGAGGGCAGTCAAGCCTGACTCACTTGTGGCCCAAGTTCTCGGGCACGGTGATGATCTCAGGGGCGTCAAAAAACTCATTCTCATCATCTTCATCACTCAGGTCTCCTTTGCCGGAGCAGGACTGATCTGCCAGGAGAGGGACGAGCTACGTTCGTTCACTTTGCGACATTTATCGAAACCTGACAGGCAGGCCTTCTACACACGCACCACACACACGGGAACAAGGGCAGCAGGGCACACGGAGGGCTGAATCCTGACTCGTGTGAGGCGCTGACGCCAGGGACCCGGGGCTCCGCTGTCCGCTGTGCGAGGCCTGCTGGCCGGTCGGACACCCCCCGCCCCAAGCCCCCCACCTTTGCCAGCGCCACTGGTCGGTCGGAAGAAAATGTTTCTCCAGCTGCTCCAGGGTCTCCTCCAGGCGGATGCGCTGATCCCTCTCGTACTGCAGGGACTTCTGCCACTTCTTACTGTGGGTCTGGGCCAGCACGAGGAAATCTCTGCAGGCCTGTACAGAGACAAAGCGCACATGGGTCCCCTCAACTCGAAGTCAGAGTCCCCCTACCTCTGGAAGCCCGCTGAGTAACCTCACTCTGGGAGCCCGAGCCAGCGAAGCACAGTGCTCAACGCAGAAAATAAGCAGAAAACGCCGAGTGTGGCTGTCACAGTGGCTCAGTGTTCTCCTGGTCGTGAGGACCACACGGATGCCAGCTGAGCGGCAAGCCTAGACCCAGGTTTGTGGCGGCACGGGGGCTGCTCCAGAGGAGGCCTGCTGACCCAGAGGGCAGAGAAAGCCTGGGGCGCCGAGTGTGGCTTTCGACCCATTCCTGACCACACTCAAGCTGCCCACAGCAGAGGAACTCAACAGCCGAGTCTGCACCGCATCACCCCGAATAGGGGGACCTTCCTTGGGTTTGTATCTCGGTCCCTAAGAGAACCGCTGACCTCAAAAAGCCGACGCCTATGTGACCCCGAGAGAGGACACAAACCCGTCGGCGCTCAGTCCCGCCCCAGGCTCCGCATGGCTTCAGACCCAGGCCAGACAGCTGGCTGCAGACGCAAAGGGCCCCCGGGCCGCGCACCCTTCTCAGACACTCACATCTCCGCCGGAGCTGTTCGCGTAGCCTAGGATGCCCTCCGCCCCCTTCCTCTACTTGGCCAAGTATTCCTCATTCTTTGAGACCTATGGCAAAGTTACTTCTCCGTGACACCCCCTGCCCCCATGCCCAAAGGAGCCAGGCTCTCCTCTGCTTCCACAGCACTTTGCACATATTTCTATTTCTCAGCATCCACAGCATCCGATCGTGACTTGCTCTCCAGATGAATCATGAGTGACTTGAAGATACCATTTATAGCTTATTCACATGCTTATCTCCAGCTCCTAACTTGGCCGCTTTGCACACAGTGGGAGTCCATAAAGTTTGCTCAATAAATAAATGGAGAAACGAAGCAACGGAAGCTTAAAAGTCTAGACAATGTTAAAGAGAAACTAAAAGGTAAATAGAACATCTGCTGCCGTGGTTTCAACCCTGACCTATGGACTAAGGCCAATGGAGTCAGGAACTCCGGCTTTGTGCTCAGAGAGCCACAGATCAGACTACCCAACTGCCTACCCAAAAGCTCAAAGTAAGCTCAACATCACTGGGCCCCTACCGGGCTCACCACGCTCCCTTTCTGACCTGGCATCTTCTCATTGGCAGAGGATTCTGAGTCTTCCTCCCTCCCCACGATCAGAGTCCAACGATCAGAGCCTACGGACTGTTCTTTGATATTGCTGGGATCTTCACACTTCTTTCCAAGCTCCGTACTCGAGGCGGCACAGAGAACATACCCTGGGTCGTCACAGCTCCATCCCACTAACTGGACTCTTTGGCAACTGACTGAACAGAGGCGCACCTCACGTCTTCATCTGTGAAGCAAGAACAACAACCGCGGTGCTCTCACAGCGTTGCTCAACGGAAACAGGTAAAGCTCTCAGAAAGACCTGGCTCAGTCATCACTCAATAAGGTGACCGTGACTACAGTTACGCCTGCACCAAAGTCGGTCTCGTCCCCTCCTAACCCACCCCCTGCCAAGCCCACGCAGGGTCTGCACACACAGCGTCCCCGCCCACCCAAACGCCTCTTAACAGCCTTCTCTCGGCTCCCTCCTCCACCGGAGAGGCTCGCAGACCCTGCAGGGCAGGATGTGTGCCCGCCACACCTGGACCGGCTCCTCACCCACGTCCTGAGACCAGCGACAACTTGGTCAACGAGAGGTGAGGGCATGCCGGGCACTGTTCCCACCTCTCGACACCCATGAGCTCATGAAAGCCTTTCCACACTGCAAGAGCAGGACCATCGCCACTTACAGAAACAGAACTGGGGTCACAGAGGAAGGAGGCACCCTCGGCTGTAGAGATGGTTAACTGGGGCCACTGGACTCCACGGCCCCAAATCAGGGGTGCCTTTTTTTCTACAGGAAGACTCTCTCAGGTCCTCCAGCATTTAGTTGAGGTGTTACCTTCTCGAATTCTCCCAGGCTGAGCTGGACGCCCCCAGGGATTACAGCACAGCAACCTGTGCCCACATCTGTCGGGGCGCTCAGCACACTCCATAACCATCTGTTCACCTCTCGGCCCCTAAACGGAGAGTAATCTCCCTGAGGGCAGGGACCACGGCCATATCCCCAAACACCAGGCCTAGAACACAGAAGGTACTCAACTGTGTTCACTGAGTTAGAAAATGGATATACTAACACAGTGTCAAATTCGCTCCCCTGCTTAGAGACCCACTCTGGTAGCAAGAAAAGCTGTATTCTAAGCAAGCAGGCAGCTCAGCGAATTCACGCACTCTTCCTTTGCATTGACACTGCCTGTTTTGAGACATGATGTGCTACACAGCACTTTTCAGGCCTTGCCATTATCCCCTAGGGAACAGTACATGGATTAAAAAAAACGCCTTTCCAGCAACAACTGGCTACAAAAGGGGCAAAGGCAGCGCACTCTGGAGAACAGAATAAGAACTGACACAAACGGGACACCTAGAACTTAGGGAAGAAGGATTCTCCCCAGGAACAAAGACAAGCACATTTTCAAGAAAAAGTTCAAAATGAAGTTTCAGTTTTATGAGACATTTTTAAATCAAGAGGTGTTTTATGTAGCAAATATTTATCATAGTAGAAAAAAAATTGTCATGGGAGCAGACTTGAATAAAAGGCAACAGACAATTGTTTCCTGAGCTGTTCTATTTCATACATATATTTATGTACTATTGATTAAGTGCTCTGTATGATTCATGAGTTTCCCTGATCACAGGAGGACCGAAAAACAGGCACCAAGAGGTGGAAGAGTCTGGAAAGAGCACAGGACCGGACTTCGGAGACACAGGTGCTCGTCCACGCTGGAGTGTAGAACGCAGACCGGTGCTGCTGGGAGGCGCTGATCTGCCCCCGACCCTTCAATGGACAGAACAGCTTCTCTCCTCACCTCTGTGTGAGTCAGAGCACAGAAGAGTGCTCCGTGTTTGAGAACAGGGCACGGAAAAAAAGTCACCACGGCTTTCTATTAAGGGATTTTAAATGCAGGAAAGTAGAACTTCCCTTGGTCAGAGGAAAAGACTTGCTCTCTGAGACCCGCACAAACTAAACTAGTTCTAAACAGAATCGTTATCACTTCTTCAACAAGGGAAAAAATCTGGCCCTACTGAAGGCAGTATGAAAGTACCTTAGTTGGGTCCAGGTGTTTCTCATCCCATGGGCTGAGTCCATGGAGCTCTCCAGGCCAGGACACTGGAGTGGGTTGCGATGCCCTCCTCCAGGGATCTTCCCAACCCAGGGATCGAACCTAGGTTTCCCGAATTGCAGGCAGATTCTTTACCAGCTGAGCCACAGGGGAAGCCCAAGAACACTGGAGAGGGCAGCCTGTCCCTTCTCCAGGGATCTTCCTACCCAGGAATCAAACCGGGGCCTCCTGCATTGCAGGCAGATCTTTTACCAACTGAGCTATCGGGAAGTGTTAAGTTCCTCCCGTTTAAGCAGACAGGAAAACAAAGGCACCACCTGTGTAAGCACTTTTTCACAGAGCAGACTTCTCACGTGCCTTGAGAACTATGCTCTTGTGTTCCTACCTGGAAGCTGACTAACATAACCTGCCAGGTGAGGGTCGGTCTCCAGCAGAGGGGGCGTGGCACTGTTTATAGACTCTGCACTCATTCCATAACTATCACCCAGTATCTGCCCCACATCACCAGCGCCAGTGGGGCTTTGGGTTTACCTGGAGCCCTGCCTCCAAGCATCCCACAGACCCATGACAATCACCCGAGCTACGAGTCACTAGGGGGCAGAAGCACGGGTCCCTTCTTTTGAAAAGAAAAGTGCCCAAGGTTGAGTATGTCGTCTTACCACCTAGAAGTATGCTGAAGTTAGTTGCTCAGTTGTGTCTGACTATTTGCAATCCCATGGGCTGTAGCCCGCCAGGCTCCTCTGTCCATGGGATTCTCCAGGTAAGAATACTGGAGTTGGTTGCTATTTCCTTCTCCAGGGATCTTCCGGACCCAGGGATCAAACCCGTGTCTCCTGCGCTGCAGGCAGACTCTTCACCATCTGAGCCACCGGGGAAGCTCTATCACCTAGCGCTCCCTCACCTCTCAGAGACTAAAGGTGAGACTCACCCGGATTCCAAGGTTCTCAGTAATACCTGACCCAGGCCCCCACTTACCACACTGCAGGCCAGCATGCACTAGCAAAGCAGGGGTCAGACTCCAATGGAAATCTCAGAGAACAGAAAGGTGGAAAGGATCCATGAAGACAAAGAAAAAGAGATAAGGAGGAAGGGAGGAAGAAAGAAACACAAAGAAAGAATGAAAGGAAAAGAGAGAGAGACAAAGAGTCGCAACCCCGAGAGGCGAAGGACTCGGTTTTACCATCAGAGGTCCTGCTGGGGTAGAAGCCTGGCTGGGCAGTGCCCTCCTGATGACTCGAGCAGGGCAGTACGCAAGGTCATAGCATTCTATCCCTGCACCCTATTCAGTTTCATGCAACGGACACTGCAACTCAAATCCCTTGAACACGGAGGCAGGACCTACGGTCTACGCTTTGCCAATCACAGCCTTCCAGCATGGGGGGTGGGGGGGGTGCGTGGCCTTTCCCGCAGGGCGCTCACGTTGATCATGGCGTTGGACGTGATCCTGAAGAGCGTGGCGCGCTCGTTGACCTGCTTGATCTTCTCGCTGCTCTCGGCCGGCAGCCGCAGGGCCTCCAGCTCGCTGAGCGAGCGCTGCAGCGCCGTGCCGTGCTTGGCGATCAGGTCGTTGCAGGTGCTCAGGTCCTCCACCTTGCTGGACAGGGTCCGCAGGGTGTTCTGCAGCTCCGTCTTGTCGGTCTGGGAGACGGACTCTTCATCTCCCGACTCATCTGTGGGGTGAGAAGGGGAGCAATGGAACTCTGGGCCCAGGGCCGAGAGCCGGAACTCTCCTGGTCTGCCCGCGCGCAGACCAGCCCTCAGCCTGCCCTGTGACCGGCCGGGCTCACCGCCGCCGGGGGACTCTCCAGCACCAGTCCTCGGCCCCACTGGGGCGGACAGCGGGGCAGACAACAATGGGCGTTTCTCCTGCTCCTGCTTTTCTAGTTTTATCGAGATGTAGTTGATGTGCGATGCTGTTTTAAGTTTGAAGTGCACAGCACATACACCCATCGGGAAATGATTACAGTAACTAACCTGGGTCACCTCACATAGACACAAAAGGAAGGCTCTTCCCTGCGATGAGACTTTCAGGATCTGCTCTCTTGGCAACTTTCAAACACCACACAGCAGAGCTCACCACAGTCACGTGCTGTCCACGACATCCCTAGTACTTACTTGCCTTCTAACTGGAGGCCGGCATATTTGGACCACCCTCATCCAACCCCCTCAGGGCTCACCCAGGGTTCTTCCTAAAGGTGCAGTCTCTGCCCCACACCTAGAAAGGCTTTGATCTGGCAGGCGTGAGGCAAGGTCCGGGAATCTGCACTTCGCAAAGCAGCCTGGGTGCTTCCCATGCGCACCGAGGTCTGTGTACTAGTGACAAGAGGTCGGGGTGGAGAAGCTAGACGGCTCTTATGGCTGGGAATGGGCTACTGAGCCTCTCACCTGCGTGAGGGGCCCAACACAGTCACTCTGACTGTGAATACCAACCCATAATCATCTGTGGGGTGACTGGCAGGCCCCTGTATGTCCTGGGCTGAGCTGCAGCCCAGCCCTCTGTGAACCACACTCATATCCTGAAAGGGTGATCAATTCCTCTTTCCTACAGGAGGACTCAGGAACTTCACAATGAACCCATCCGGCACTGGAGCCACCGCTGAAAGCCGTGCAGGGCCTTCCGTTAGATGCCCCGAGTCACAGGTCACGGAGAGGCTGTGCCTGCCTCTCACTGGCAGGTTTGTCCTTAACGCTGTGTAACTGGAAAGTTCTTTCTAGCCAGGTCACTTCCTCTGGGGGGGCTAAAATCAGCACTAAAATCAAAACAAAGCAAACAAGGAAAGACCTGCCCTATCTATATCTGCTAGACAGAGGGGCAGGGTCAGAGTCAGAATATAACCTGTGACCCAGAGATTTATAAAGCAGGAAACTTTCCTTTCATTGCTTGCTGCTGCTGCTAAGTCGCTTCAGTCGTGTCCGACTCCCCCAGGCTCCCCCGTCCCTAGGATTCTCCAGGCAAGAACAGTGGAATGAGTTGCCATTTCCTTCTCCAATGCATGAAAGTGACAAGTGAAAGTGAAGTCGCTCAGCCCTGTCTGACTCTTAGCGACCCCATGGACTGCAGCCCACCAGGCTCCTCGGTCCACGGGATTTTCCAGGCAAGAGTACTGGAGTGGGGTACCATTGCCTTCTCCGATTTCATTGCTTAAGAGACATTAAACACAGCATGTGGAACCACAAGAGATAAGAAGAACAAGAGATGAACAGCAGTTAGCAAGTGAGCAGCACGGTCAGCTCTAAGCAAACAAGCTCCGTATGATTAAACTACCACTTTCCTTTAAGAAAAATCAAAACATAACCAGACTGTGCTTTTTAGTCAGACTATGGTAGCAAAATAAAGATTTTTCACAGAAAATATCAAGTAGTTTCTTCCCATGCGTCTTAGGCATGAAACAGCTCCGGCCACCGACCCAGGCATCAGGGGGGGATGAGGGACAGCTGGAGCTCCTCTGCCCAGGCCCGTGAGAGCAACCCCTCCGTCAGGGGTCTCTGACATCATGCTTTGGCAGTCTACAGAGATTGCTGGTTTCAATTCAACTAAACAACCAGTTAGGTAAGAAGATGTCAGGAGAAAAGGAAACAGTAAGGACAGAGCCAACCTGTGAGTTTATCAGTTTGGATCTGATGTATCAGTAAAATAAATCAAACCTGATTTATCAATAAAATCATCCTTTCTCAAGATTTTAAGGCAGTTGGTGGGCATTAGAAGGCAAAAGCTAACTGCCATGCTTCTAAGACAAGAGTTTCCCAATCTCAACCATTCTGACATTTGGGGCCAACCGCCTCTGGCGGGGGCAGGCGGGGGGCTGTCCTGAACGCTGGTGGGAGCTTCAGCAGCAGCTCTGGCCTCTGCTCCCGCCTGTCAGGAACACCGCCCCCCCTTAGTGGTAACAAGACGTCTCCAGACATCACCAGACATCCCCTGAGGGGCTGAACTGCCGGGCTGAAAACCAGCCCTCCAGGAGAGATTCTGCCCGCCAGGCAGCCAGCAAACAGCTGGTAATTAGATGACAGTGGGGGCAAAGGAGGTCTGCGAGATCGGGGCGAACGGAGAGTTCCCAGGGGCTCGCCCCACCTGACTCGGCCAGCATCTTCACCGCCTTGGCCTTGGCCAGCTCCAGGGCCGTGACCCAGCGCTGCCGCTCCACCTCCGAGCTCGCCTTCAGGTGGTAGGTCTGCGCGCCCCCGTTGGAGATGATGAAGTTGCAGGAGTCCTCCACCGTGATGTTGGCAGTGGCGAGGTTGATGGTGCCGCGGCACGTGTGCCGCATCTCTGCCTTGGACCTGCAACAAGCCAGACAGCTGAGCGGACGCACGCTGCGCCACAGCTCCGAGCCTTTCACACATGCCGCAGTCTCAGCAGGCAGCGAGTTCTAATACACCCCTCGCATGGCCCCCTCCAATTAAACAGCTCATCAGCAGGCTTCTGAGCCTGCGCGTGTTCTGAGTGGAGTTTACGGCTCCGCTCTTCCCCTCACCCTGAGCTTTTTCCCCTCACCGTGAGCTACAGACAGCATTAACCCAGCAATTTTAAGTGTACAATTTAGTGAGTCTGGACAAATGTAAACAATTGTACAATCACCTCCACAGTGAAGATGGAGAACACTTCCATCACCCCCAAGAGTCCCCTCAGGCCCCTTTACAGTCAGGAGTTACCTTTCATTTAGCAAGATACAATTATCAAAGGGTGCTCTATAAACTCATGCAACCAAATTCTGTATAATCATCTCATTCTCTAAGAGAAAGAGGGAGTTCTCTGGCAGGCCAACGGTTAAGACGATGTGTTCCCAGGGCAGGGGACACGGGTTACATCCCACATGCCACATGGTGTGGCCAAAAAAAAAAAAAAAGAAGTTAAAAGAATAGCTCCATTTTACAAATATTGAACAATCCACTCCCCCAAATCCACTATAACTCAGCCAGTGAGAACTGCCACATCACTCTTAAAACCATCTTGCAGACGTGTAAGGCACACTTAGATGTTTCGAGTATTAAATATTGTGTGTGTGTGCTCAGCTGCTAAGTGGTGTCTGACTCTCTGCGACCACATGGGCTGTAGCCCACCAGGGTCCTCTGTCCACAGGATGATCCCCCAGGTGAGAATACTGGAGTAGGTTGCCATTCCCTTCTCCAGAGGATCATCCCAACCCAGGGATGGAACCGCGTCTCCCACACTGGCAGGCAGATTCTTTACCACTGAGCCACTAGGGAAGCCGTTAAATACTGACGACAGCTTAAATGATATGAAAGAAGAGTCACTAGCTCTCTGTGGGAGTGAAGAAAGAATATTCATTAAAGGAGCACGGGGTGGTATAATCTTTCAGGAATATGTTCTTCCCTAAGGTCCACTGACCTCTATTGGTGGGAACTCCTAAGCCACCCTATTAATAGCTAGGAGAAATTCAGCAAATCTCTTCTCAGAGGACTGGGTGTAAACTTTTCTTCATTGCTACTGACTGACAGCTCTATTAATAGGCCAACTCTTGAGCCTTACAGCCCTGCTCAGTGACAATAAGCTACAAGAGACGTGGCATGAAACAGAGCTGCCAGCGCAGCCGAGCGTACAGGGCGACCTGAGCTCATTTCCGCGCCACCCGCCGACCTGCCCAGGGGACCTGCATGTTGAGACTGCAGTTTTCCCTGACCAACTTGGAACAGAAAGAGGTCAAAGTCCTTTGCCAACTGCCAGCGTGCAAAGCAGGGCCGTCTCTCTTTCTGGCACATCCCAAATTCCTGCATGCCGGAAATGACGGTACTCGCTCCATCTCTGGAAACCAGGACTGGGGCAGGCTTGAGAGACGACACTCGCTCCATCTCTAGACGCCAGGACTGGGGCAGGCTTGAGAGACGACACTCGCTCCATCTCTGGAAACCAGGACTGAGGCAGGCTTGAGAGACGACACTCCTTCATCTCTGGAGGCCAGGACTGGGGCAGGCTTGAGCAAGCCTGCTTCCTGTGCTTAGGAAGACAGGTTGGCTATTGTCCGGTCTGTCACATGAAACTGGTTTTTCTTCCTCAGATGCACAGACGAGAGGCATGGGATCGCCGGTTGGGAGGGCGGGGGTCTCAATAAACCAGGTCATTTTCCACCTCCCGCACCTGCCATGCTGTAACGTGACTCCTGCTCTTTCAACTCCTCCTCTCATCCCCCGCCCCGCACTTCAGTTACATTATGAATAATGCAGGCTGAATTACCAGCTCACCCTCACTTTCTACTCCAAAGGTGCGACTCGGACCTTCTGCCACATTCCTCACAACGCGGTGATCTTTTCCACAGGCCGCTTCCTAGGAATCTCCTCTGCTCAGGTCATGTCCATGAACTAAAAAAGTTTCCCGAATCATACAGTCTATACTACTTTTAAAAATACCAAAGGACTCTGGAAGTTCGGGCAGGCTTGACTCTGGAGCTCTTGGGCTCAAGCAGATACACCTCTGCTTATAAATGATTAGTGCAGAAGTATTTCAAAAGACATGCTTTTCAGGGTGCAAGAGAAGTTCTTCAGGCACCACAGTATTAGGTGGTGTTTTCTGATTAGTAAGTTCTTCCCGGAAAAGGCCAGCCAAAATAGTAGCTTCATCTCTAGAAGCTAGCCAAGAAAACTAATACTAAAGGCTTGTCACTATGTGTCTGGGATAGCTAGGATTCTACATATGGTTTTAAGTAACAGGACAGCTGTGTAATTTTGTATATAACGAACAACAGGATAGGTAAAAAGAAGGCTTGCCAAAACCTATTAGGACAGTTCATCAGAGTATGGGTTTAGGAAGTACTTGGTTAAAAAGAAAACCGTATTTTGTAAAAGGCATATACAGGAGATGGTTTTGGAGACATGAAAAGCAGGAGGCAAGACGACTTGGCTAAATGAACCCTAAGAACATAGGGATCCAAAGAACCAGTTTGGAAGAATACCAACTAGTTGATAGAAAGGGCTTCAATGTGATTTTGAGGGTAGCGTGTAGACTTGATAATTCTGAATGCTGTTCCTTGGTTGGTTTGTGGGTGGAACGGTCTTGGCTGGCAAGGACAGGCCCATGGCATATTTCCCAATAAACGGTTTGGTATGTTTGGGAAGGCATTCTAGCTGTAGTCAGACAGGTACCACTAGTTCTTGTAGGAGAGAAATTAAAACTGGTTACAAGTACTTAAGAGATAACAACATATACATTACTGTCCAACCAAGATCAATACTGACCAAGACAAGTACTGATTAAAGACAAAACTGGGCTGGAAAGTGGAAATGATTAAAAACTTGCATGAAGAAAAATGACCACACATTAAGGCTCTCAGCTGATACACAACTATTGAAAAATGGGGAATCAGTGTTAATCCTGACTTATAAGCCAAGCTAAGATATGAATTAGTTAACATTACAATGATGGTCAGTGTAACAGGAAACCATGAACTTGAGCATGGGAAAAACTGTGGAACAAACCAAAACTTTAGATTGGTGATTTAACCTTAAACTTATAATCCCGGACGAATAATTAAAAAGGAAAATTAAAAATGAAAATCAATTCTGAGTAATTCAAATGATACACATAAACGTTCACAATTCATGTCACTTAAGCAGTGAGGATGCACTAAGGCATTTTCTACCACGTTAGAGACCAGGTAAGAATGTGTTCCTACTTCAACAACCTCCAACTCCAATCTTCAATTCCCTTTCCAGATTCTTTAAGAGTCAAGACAATGAAGTTGAGTTGACCCAAACTGTCCCAGAGGCAAAGCGAGTCCTGGCAGAGGGCAAGAAATATAGTCTTAACAACACTCTTTTGGGTCTCAAATAGAATGGTCTTTATAAAAAGATTTCACTTAGAAATTACACTAGATTAAGCAAAATCTTCCTTAAAGAAGACTTCTATACATTTTGTATAACACACACAGCGTGTTCTATCTATCAACTTGCTGTAGACGGGTAGTTCTCTCTTTATCTGACTGATTCACGTAACACTCACCTGGGTTTTAGACTGTGTTGGCATGAAAAGAACTAGTTTCAAATTCTGACTCAAGACCTTGGGAAAGGTGCCCAAGCTGTCTGCGTTTCCTCACTGGTAAGGAGGGAATATCTCCTAACTTCCAGGTTGCCGTTGGGAGTCAAAGAACCGTGTACAGAACACACCTGTCCAAACTGTCCAGCACTCAGGAAACGCTCATGTCCCGTCCCCAACTCCAGTGTCCAACCTGTCTATCCATAGGGATACTCATAGCCAAAAGCATGCTATGTTACGGCAAGACTGAGTCGCCACAAACGTGTATTAACGTCCCAACACAAGCGCTGCCAACAGGCGTCAACGAAAGACACGGGCTCTTCTTCCGAGGAAACTTGAACCGAGCTGAGCGGCCGGCCCCAGCGATCCGGGCCGGATCTCCGCGCGGGAGGGCGCGGCTGCGTGCGGGCTGCGCGGAGGCAAGCGCTGGGGGCAGGCCCGCGGCCGCGCTGCGCGGGGCGTCCCGGGCCCGAGCGTGCGGCGAGCGACGGCGGGAACGGGGGGGGCCGCGCACGGCCCTGGGCTCCGGAGCCGGCGCGCAGGCCCCCAGGCCTCGCGCCTCCGACGGCAAGGCCCCCGGGAGCGGCGCCC
The DNA here is from genome assembly GCA_006408615.1 of Connochaetes taurinus. Lineage (NCBI taxonomy): Eukaryota > Metazoa > Chordata > Mammalia > Artiodactyla > Bovidae > Connochaetes > Connochaetes taurinus. The sequence continues at coordinate 108,144 of SJXO01002258.1, forward strand.
GCGTTCTGCGCCCGCAAGCACCGACGCCGGCGCGCTCCAGCGCCTCAGCCGCCGCCGCCGCCGCCGCGCAGCGTCCCCGCCCCGCCAGGCCGGCCACGGGGAGGAAGAAAGTCGATTGGTGCCGCCGAGTGTCACTTGCGCAGGGCCCCTAGGCCATTGGCATTTCTCTGGGGCCTGTCATATCGCAGCGCCCAGTGAGCGTCCGAGGAGGGACGCTTCCGCCAGGCCTGCTGCCGATTGGTGCAGGTGAAGGCCAATCAGACTCAAGTCAAGCTCATTGGCGCTTTCCCGAAGTCTCCGGCGCTCGGGGAGGACTCGAGAATGCAGACCGCCCAGCCCGTGTGGCTGTCGATTGGCCAATATTTCTGCCACTCGTTCAGTTTGCACTCGTCACCGCCACGTCACCTCCTCCCATCGGTCGTCTCCGTGGCCCTCTTCCGCCCTTACGGATTGGTGGTTGATATCAGCTGCTCAACCTTTACTACCATTCACTGAAAGCGTTGAGGGAAAAGGGGCGGAGTCTACGCGTCACATCTTCACTCTCATTTATTCTTGGTTGGAGTGGATGTCACTCACAAGGCGGCGAAGAGCCGGGGCGGTGATTGGAGGTGATTGGCTCCTGGAATTGTCTGTGAACGCCGGAGCGTGACACTTCTGACCAATGAAAGAGACCAGTTGAGACAGGGGGCGGGACAGGCCAGGGCAGCCAATAAAATCCGGGACGAGCAATTCAGGGGCGTGCCCGTCTGCTTCCGCCTTCGGGGAAGTTTGCGAGTGGGCAAAGCCTGTCGGTTTCTCTAACGCGTGTTCTGATGCTCTGTGTCAGTGTTGGAGTCGCTCTTTCTGAGCTAAGATCGCCGGTTTGTTAGGAAGACTGTTTCTGCGTAGTCAGCCTTTGAGTTTTTCCCTGCGAGCTGGAGGCCCGAGTTCCTGGGGACCCCAGAAATGGCTTCCCCAGTGTCCTCCAGAATCCACCATTCTAACTCCCTTTCCTGGTTTGCTCATCATAGTACCACACATTTCTCTCTTGATTCTAGACTGTCATATGCTTCTCCTGATTTTGTGCCAGTAGTTGCTGACCCAGCTGTGAGGCGCAAGTGGACTTGCGAGGACCTGACTTCATTTGTACTTAGACCCCTGTCTCTAACAGTCCTAAAGGCCCTTGGTTTTAGCATCATAAGCGCACGTGTGTATGCTTAACTTTGCACAGAATATTTTAGATACACTGATTTTGTTCACACATCTGTGAAAGTCACAACTTCTGTGTAACTCATTTAACATTTGGAACTCTTGTTAACAAACGGGGCTTTGCGGGAACCTGGCATCTGTTACATTTTGCTAGTTTTCCTGGACAATAGAAATAGCTGCTGGCTGGAAAACAAATCGCCTTTTCTTGGCAATGTGCTTCATGGTATCAGGAAAATAAAAATATCCTTTTTTAGAAAACGTTTTAAAGAGAAGAGACATTTATTGAATCCTAGAAATAAAATGCACTTTGAAAATCTGCAGTTAGATGTAGCTTAGAGGATTGTTTTAACGAAAGTGAACCCCTTTATGCTTGAGCCATGCCTTTGCTAATTACTGGCCTTCTGACTGAGAAAGTTACTTAAGCATTACCAGCCTCAGTTTTCGTTTCTGTTAAAAAGGAATAAAACAGGGATATTGTTCTGATTAAATGCATATATGAACATGTTTGATAAACTAAACAGCTACAAAATATAAGTTGTATTGCCAAATACATCCCTCTTTATTTGCCAACCACAAAGGAGAAACATATACTTTTACACTGAGGAAAATCTGGCTGTCCCTACCTTAACCCAGTTAACCAACTGGGTTATCATTAACCGTGGGCCAGCCAACATTTTTTATGAGGTCCCTTATCTGCTGCTTTAAAAGATGCTCGTTCCTTGGAAGAAAAGCTATGACCAACCTAGACAGCATGTTAAAAAGCAGAGACATTACTTTGCTAACAAAGGTCCATCTAATAAAGGCTATGGTTTTTCCAGTAGTCATGTATGGATGTGAAAGTTGGACTATAAAGAAAGCTGAGTGCCAAAGAATTGATGCTTTTGAACTGTGTTGTCGTAGAAGACTCTTGAGGGTCCCTTGGACTTCAAGGAGATCCAACCAGTCTATCCTAAAGGAGACCAGTCCTGAGTGTTCATTGGAAGGACTGATGTTGGAGCTGAAACTCCAATACTTTGGCCACCTGATGTGAAAAACTGACTCATTGGTAAAGACCTCGATGCTGGGAAAGATTGAAGGCAGGAGAAGGGGACGACAGAGGATGAGATGGTTGGATGGCATCACAGACTCTATGGACGTGAGTTTGAGTAAACTCCGGGAGTTGGTGATGGACAGGGAGGCCTGGTGTGCTGCAGTCCATGGGGTCGCAAAGAGTTGGCACAACTGAGCGACTAAATTGAACTGAACTTGTGTGCTGTAGCATGAAGTATACAGCTCCACTTAATAAAGTTTTCTTGATCCCAAGTCCAGTCAAGCCTTTAGATCTATCCTTCAGTTTACAGAGGCTGGAGGAACCAGTTAAACAACACCCCCCAATGTGAGATAGTCTATAAGACAACTGGTTTTACAGGAGATAAGATAGAAAGATTAAGGAAAAATGATGTGGCAACAGAGTCACGTGGTTGTTGTAAACTTAAAAAAAAAAACTGTTCTTGTAGACATCGGAGGATTACGGGAAATTTGAAAATGGACTGGTATTAGATGATGTTAGGCAGTTATTACATTTGTTTAATGTAATACTGTATGATGGCTATGAATGAAAGCATCTTTAAACTCTGGAGAAATGTCACCCTCTTCAATAAATGGTTTTGGGGAACATGGCTAAACTACCTGCTAAAGAATCAAACTGGACTACTACTACAAACTCTTGTACCATATTACAGAAGAAGTTCAAAACAGATCAAAGACTTGAATGTAGGGCCTGAAACCGTAAAACTTCTAAAAGGAAGCTTAGGCAGTATGCTCTCTGACATCAGTCTTAGCAATATTTTGGAGGGTATGTCTCCTCAGGCAACGGAAACAAAATATAAGCAAATGGGACCTACTCAAACTTAAGATCTTTTGTACAGCGAAGAAAACTGGCAACCAAATGAAAAGACAGCTTACTGAACGGGAGAGGTAAGAGATTAATATCTAAAATATACAGAGGACTCCTACAACTCAACTTCAAAAAACCAAACAACCCAATTAAAAAATGGGCAGACACTCTGAATAGACATTTTCCCAAAAAGACTTACAGATGGCCACCAGACATGTAAAAAGATGCTCAATATCATCTTTTCTCCTGATGATCCCTAATCATCAGGGAAAGGCAGATCAAAACCACAATGTTTTATCCCCTCACGCTGTCAGAATGGCTATTATTAAAAAAAATATTTACAAGTAGCGAGTGCTGTCAAAGGTGTGGAGAAAAGGGGACCCTTGTGCACTGCTGGTGGGAATGTGAACTGGTGCATCCACTGTGGAAAACAGAAGGCAGCTTCCTCAGAAAACTGAAAGTGGAACAGCCCTATTTGATCCGGCACTCCCACTTCTGGATATTTATCTGAAGAAAATGAAAACGCTCATTCAAAAAACAAATCTGCAGCCTCATGTTCACTGCGGCATTGCTTACAATAGCCAAGACATGGCAACAGCCTAGAGGCCCACTGAGAGATGAATGGATAAAGAAAATATAGAACATTACTCAACCATAAAAAGGATGGGGTTTTGCAACAGGGATGGACCCGGAGGGTATTCTGCTTACTGAAGTAAATGGAGAAAGACATGAAAGGAAGCATGTAATCACTTATGTGTGGACTCTAAAAAAATGAGCAAAATAACAGAAACAGTGACAGATACAAAAACCAAACAGGTGGTCGGTGGTCAGAGGGGAGGCGGGGGCGGGAAGGAGAGAGATTAACCGGGAGGTGAAGAGGGCGGAGCGTCCAGTTGCAAAATAACTTAGTCATTGGTATGAAATGCAGAGTGTGGGGAACAGAGGAATCATGTAACCTCTTTGTATTGTGACAGATGGTAACTAGACATTTTGTGGCGAACGTTTTGAAATCTATAGAAGTATCAAATCTCTATCTTGTGTAACAGGAGCTAGCAGTGTTGTAGGTCAATTATACTTGAAGAACAAATTCATGGAAAAGGAGATCACCGTTGTGGCAGAGGGCAGTGGCGGCAGGGGGAAGACTAGGGTGATGGTAGCCAATGGCTACAAGCATTCAGTTCAAAGACAAATAAGTCCTAGAAACTGTAATGTACAGCACGATACGTGTAATGAATACTGCTCTACCTTACATATGAAAGTTAAGAGAGGAACTCCTAAGAGTGCTCCTCACAGGAAAAAAGAATTGTTCTATTTCTTTACTTATGTATCTATGAGATGACAAATGTTAACTAAATTATTGTAGTCATCACTTCATGATGTGTGTAAGTTGAATCATTGTGCTGTACCCCTTAAACTTACACAGTGCTGTATATTAATTAGATCTCAATAAAACTGAACGAAAAGAAACATTTTGGAGAAGAGTTAGAAATCTGTAAATTTCTTCTGAAATGGTAAGAACAGGAAAGAAAGAAAGCCCCCTCTCCCAAAGCAATACAGACTTTGGTATGCACACACACAGACACATTTACATGTATGTATCTACATATCTGACATGCCTGAAGCAACTTAGCATGACACATCTATATACCTGCATATAAAAGCAGACTTACTATCGTTCAGTCACTAAGTCGTGCCCGACTCTTTGAGACCCCAGGGGCTGCTGCACACCAGGCTCCTCAGGCCTCCACTATGTCCCAGAATTTGCCTAGCTTCACGTCCAGTGTGTCAGGAATTCTGTCTAACCATCTCACCCTCTGCCACCTCCTCCTCCTTTGGCCTTCCATCTTTCCCAGCAGCGGGATCTTTTCTTCTTTGCATTAAGTGGCCAAAGTATTGGGAGTTTCAGCTTCAGCATCAGTCCTTCCAGTGAATATTCAGGGTTGGTTTCCTTAATAAAGGCAAGTAGACACGGGTTGGGCTTCCCCAATGGATCGGCAGTAAAGAATCCGCCTGCAATGCAGGAGCCCCAGGAGAAGTGGGTTCAATCCCCCGGAGGAGGGCACGGCAACCCACTGCAGTACAATTGCCTGGGAAATCCCAGGCGCAGAGGAGCCTGGCGGGCTACAGTTCACAGGGTCGCAAAGAGTCGGACACGACTGAAGGAACTTGGCACCCGCACACAGACACGAAGTTAGTTGGTGAATGTTGGTGAGAAGCACACAGGTATTTACTGTACTATTATTCCTGCTTGTGTCTCTGAAAACATCTCCTTAAAGGTTTGAAAAGGCTGAGCTGAGTTACTGTTGCTGCCCATCACCGCTTCCCGAGCACTGCCCACACTGTGCCTGCTAAGAGACGCCTCTGGGCAGCTGGTGTCCCTTCCTTTCTAGCCTCCCCACCTCTCTTGCCTTGATGCACTCCATGCTCCAGTTGCATTGATCCCTGTGTCCGCATCAGCTTTGCGCTCTCCTTTCCCTCCCTCCAGAGTCTGCTCTGAGCTCTCTGCCCAGAAGGTCACTGCTTCCTCAGGACTTGGGATTCCCTGTGATGCTCACTGTCCTGCTCTGTGGCTGTGTTCCCACCACGCCACCCTCCTCAGGGTGAGTTCCCCCAGTGTGTGGCCTGCATCTCTTTCATCTCTGGTTTCCTCGACAGCCCACTGCCTGCTACTGAGTGGGTGAGAGGTCCGGCTGCTTGCTGAACAAAAGCCAATAAATAGGCCAGGCTGGTGGAAAGGGAAGTTTGCTTTATTTCAGATGCCAGCGACCAGGGGTGCGGGGAGCGTGGTGGACATCTGTCCAGAGGCTGATTCCCCACCCCCGGACCCTCCAGGCAGGGAGTGAGAGCTTTCATAGACAGAGTAGGGGCCAGGCGTGCTACAGGCAGAAACAGCGCAGTCGGCTCGAACAGTCGTCTTGATGGCTCGTCGGTGGGCTCAGCAGCATCAGCTTTGTTGTTTCGAGTCCAGTGAATCGTCAGCTCCGGTCCGTTTGTTCCTATACTTTCTGAGGCCAGTTCTCGGAACTGTGGCCGCTCATGTCCTGGGTGCAGTCCGGTCATCGTGCAGTTAACTTGGTGTTTCAGTTTCCAGCTGATGTTTCAGTATCAGTAAGACAGCTCACGGGATACGGCTTGAATAGTATCTGTAGCCCTTGAGAAAGAACTGAAGTCCCTGACTTTGCTCACTGACATTGTTACTCTTTAGCCTCCTTTGACTGTTTCCCTTTGTTTTCACATCTTTCACTTCTCTGATTAAACATATTCTTTGACTAAGGTTTTCCACAGGCGAAAGGCAGGCTGGAGGGGAGGCAATAGAGTCCTGCTCCGTCTCAAGCCCAGCATGTTTATCATTTCACAAATATCAATTGGGCATCTCCCAAATAATCCCCAGGCTTTTGTCAAGTGTTGGGGGCAGAGCAATGAATGTATGGATACACTCCGGTATTAAACCAGAAGCATACAAATGAATATACACAGTATATACAGTATCTCCATGGGCTTCCCAGGTGGTGCCATGGTCAAGAATCTGCCTGCCAATGCAGGAGACGCAAGAGATGGGGGCTACATCCTGGGTCAAGAAGATCCCCTGGAGGAGGAAATGGCAAGCTGCTCCAGTACTCCTGGCCTGGAAAATTCCACGGACAGAGCAGCCTGGCGGGCTACAGTCCATGGGGTCGCAAAGAGTCAGCCATGACTGCGTGCACACACACACACTTGCACAGAGAAAATACGGATGGCAACGATATACCTGAAGTAAACTGGAGGACCACCAGGGCGCTGTGAAAGCACAGCAGGTGCAACCCGTTCCAAACAGGGATAAACTCTCTTGAAGCAGCTGGGGGCTGGAGAGGAATTAGAGAAATGAAAGGATGGGGATAGTCTTTCTTCTGTGAAGAAAGAAAAGAGAGGCAGTACCTGAGGCAGAGGGGTTAGAGGTTGAGAAGGCAGGTGGGAAAGGCCTCCAGGGCCTCCTGAGGAGCACGGGCTTTATTTCAGGAGCAGAGGAAAGCAATTAAAGGCGCGTAGCGTGCGAGCTGTGCCACTTGTCGGGTCCGACTCTCTGCGACCGGATGGACTGCAAGCCACGAGGCCCCTCTGTCCACCCGATTCTCCAGTCTAGAGTACTGGGCTGGGTTGCCGTGCCCTCCTCCAGGGGCTCTCGCCACCCAGGGATGGAACCCATGTCTCTTCTGACTCCTGCACTGGCAGGCGGGTTCCTTACCACTAGCACCGCCTGGGAAGCCTCAGGGTTAGGACAGTGACCCCATTTTTTATTTTTTATTTTTGCCTCACCGCATTGTTCGCAGGATCTTAGCTCCCTGGGAGTGAGAGCCCTGAGACTTAACCACTGGACCACCCAGAAAACCCCTGGAGATCACTCTTGATACTGTACATTCCGTGTCTTACACGGAATACGTGTATACACCATTATAGTTTCATACAGCATAATTTTGGGACTTTGCTGGCAACCCAGTGGGTAACACTCTGTGCTTTCAAGGCAGGGGGCACAGGCTCTACCCCAGGCGGGGGAACTAAGAGCCCACATGCCCTGGGGCATGGCCGAGACGGACAAACAAACCTGCATCTTCATACGCAACAGTCTCCCTGCCCTCAGAATCCTCCGTGCGTATCCATCCCTCCCTCCTTCCCCCTGGAACCCTGGCGACCAGCGCTCTTTCCTTTCCGCTGTTTCCTGGTTTTGCCTTTCCTCAGAACATCATACAACTGGACTGACGTAATATGTAGCCTTTCCAGACGGGCCTCTTTCACTTAGTCACATCCATCTACGGTTCTTCCATGTCTTTTCATGCCTTGATGCTTTGTTGCTGTGGCTTACTTGCTAAGTCGTGTCCGACTCTTTGCCACCCTATGGACTGTGGCAAGCCAGGTTCCTCTGTCGTCCACTGTCTCCCAGAGTTTGCTCAAATTCATGTGCACTGAGTTGGTGACCCTGTCTAAGCATCTCACCACCTCCTTTTCCTTTTGTCCTCAGTCTTTCCCGGCATCAGGGTCTTTCCCACTGAGCTGGCTCTTCGCATCAGGTGGTCAGGATTGGAGCTTCTGCTTCAGCATCAGTCCTTCCAACGAATAGTCACGGTTGATTTCCTTGGAAATCAACTGGTTTGATTGGCCGATTTGACTGGTTTAGGATTGACTGGTCCTAACCTTCTTCTTGCAGTCCAAGAGACTCCCAAGAGTCTTCTTCAGCACCACAATTAGAAAGCATCAATTCTTCAGCCTTCTTTATGGTCCACCTCTCACATCCATACATAACTTACTGGAAAAACCATAGCTTTGACTAGACAGACTGTCAGCAAAGTGATGTCTCTGCTTTGTAATGTGCTGTCTGGGTTTGTCATAGCTCTCCTTCCAAGGAGCAAGCATCTCATATTCATGGCTGCAGTCACCGTCCACAGTGATTTTGGAGCCAAGAAAAAAAAATCTGCCACTGCTTCCACTTTCCCCCCTTCTACGTGCCATAAAGTGATGGGACCGGATGCCATGAGCTTAGTTTTTTAAATGTTGAGCTTTAAGTCAGCTTTTCCGCTCTCTTTCACCTTCAACAAGAGGCTCTTTAGTTCCTCTTCGCTTTCTGCCATTGGAGTGGTATCATCTGCATATCTCTGGTTATTGGTATTTCTCCCAGCAATCTTGATTCCACCTTGGGATTCATCCAGCTGGGCATTTTGCATGATATACTTTGCATAGAAGTTAAATAATCAGAGTGACAACATATAGCCTTGTCATGACCCTTTCCAAACTGTGACCCAGTCAGTTGTTTCATGTCTGGTTTAGTTTCTTCTTGACCTGAGTACAGGTTTTTCAGGATACAAGTAAAGTGCTCTGGCATTCCCATCTCTTTAAGAATTTTCCACAGTTTGTTACAGTTCACGCAGTCAAAGGCTTTAGCATAGTAAATGAAGCAGATGTTTTTCAGGAAATCCTTTGCTTTTTCCATGATCCAATGAATGTTGCAATTTGATCTCTATTTTCCTCTGCCTTTTCTAAACCCAACTTGTATATCTGGAAGCTCTTGATTCAAGTACTGATGAAGCTTAGCATGAAGGATTAAACATAACCTGACTAGCATGCAAAATGAGCACAATTGTATGCTACTTGCAGCATTCTTTGGCATTGCCTTCACTTGGGATTGGAGTGAAAACAGAGCTTTTCCTGTCTTATGGATCCTGCCCATTTACTCATGGCTTGATGGTGGTTTTGTCCCTAAGTTGTGTCCACCTCTTGTGACCCCATGGACTGCAGCCTGCCAGGTTCCTCTGTCCATGGGATTTCCCAGGCTAGAATGCCGGAGTGGGTTGCCATTTCCTTCTCCAGGGAATCTTCCTGACCCAGGGATCAAACCTGGGTCTCCTGCCTTGCAGGCAGATTCTTTACTAACTGAGCCACCAGGGGGAGCCCATCATGGCTTGATAGATGACCTCTTTTTAGCACAGACTAATATTCCATTGCCTGGATGGGCCACAGTTGACCTTTTCGCCTACTGAAGAACAACTTGGTTGCTTCCGAGTTCTGCAATTGTGAGTAAAGCTCCTGTAAGCATTACTGTGCGTGTTTTTGTGGGGGTGTGGCTTTAAACGTACTTGGGTAACTTTCATGCTTTTTTTTTCTTTCATTCTCCACATTGTCACTGGCTTGCTCTCCCAGCTGTTGCCAAATAACAGTTTCATAATGCAGATTTTATCAATGTGACCAGTCCAGATATTTGGTTTTCCAGTTTTACCTTTTTTATAATCGAAACAAAAAATTCTTACTGGAAAACAGTAATTCGTGATTTCAAAGGACAACATTCTGTCCCCCAAGCAAATGAAGCAGAAATTCAAGTTTGCTTAAGTCAGGTTCGCCTTGTAAGTTAATTGAGGCATGCTCTCAGGGACAACACCTATGAGAGGGTGAAGGAAACAGGATCAGAGGGAGAAGTTGAACCAAGAGGCACTTACAACAGAACTCCTCAGCTCTGGGGAAATCTGAACTTGGGTTGGTCTGCTGCAGGTGTGCAATCTTGAGACAAAACAGCTGGGTGCTTATTCTTCAGAACTGGTCAGTCATAGCATGCTGGGCATGTGGAAGGAGCCAGAACTGCATCCCAGCCCTTTGGTCTTCATCTTGCATTCATATTTGTGCAGCAGGGTGATGAAATTTACTGAAACTAGGAAGGCGCAGAAGTGAGGACAGATTCCCCAGCGGGGCCTCGGGGGAAGTCACTCAACTCTCTGCTTGTGGGTTACAAGGGAACTGGGTGTGACCAGAGAGCAAAGAGCACATTCGCTGTGTATTTTACAGACGATCACACAGGGATTGATTGTAATTTTTAAAAGGGGAGCTGCATACTAGCTGGGAAAATTCACCTCCCTAACCTCTTAGCAGGAGGCACTATTGACCGATCGACACTACAGGAAGTCCCCCTACGTACAAGTGAGTTCTGCTCTGAGAGCGCATTTGTAAATCCAATTTGTAAGTCCAACACGGTTAGTCTAGGTACTCAGCTAATACAATCTGCTGTTGTACTGAGCTGTAATCGGTTTATAATACTTTTCACACAAATAATTCATAAAAAACAAAGACAAAAATAAACATTTTTAATCTTGCAGTATAGTACCTTAGAAGTACAGTGAGTGAGTGTGAAGTCGCTGTTGTGTCTGACTCTTTTCGACCCCACGGACTGTAGCCTACCAGGCTCCTCCATCCATGGGATTTTCCAGGCAAGAGTACTGGAGTGGGTTGCCATTTCCTTCTCCAGTACAGTAGTACAGTAAACAAAAGCTGGCACGCGGGGGCTGGCATCAAGCCAACAGGCGGGAAGAGTCACTGATGGAGGAGGGAGACAAGGGGCAAGAAGGCAGAGCTGAAGGGTGGGCGGCAGCAGGAGTCGGGGGGCGAGCTGCAAGCGTGTTCATGCCTGACCTTGACGGCACGGGTCCTGGTTCCTCGCTGGATTCAATTCCATATCTACCTCTTGAGAAGAACGATCCAGGGCTGTGGGGGTCTCTCTTCCTCGTCTTAGATGACGCAGCAGTGCTAGATTGCATTCTGAACGGCTGCAGCAGCCTTCGTGCACCGCTCTACGATTGGGTCCTGGGCCCAAGAATCTAACACCGTGGCTCAAACACAGGCAATCCCCTGGCCATTTCCTGTCCTGAATCTCCTGGGTTCTTCACTTCTTCTTCCTCCTGTCTCTCCATCCCTTCCCTGGGCACATTCATGTCTTTGAAAGTTCACAACTTAAAGGTTCCTATGTAGGGGCCTTATTGTATTCATTACCACATGTCTATATTTACAGCAGAACATAACTCATCCAAGTGGGACCCTGCACACATTTTCCTAGGGGCTATGACAAACCTGGAAATCTGGAACTTCCCATGAAGTACAAACAGATTAGTAAAGCGAGGGAGCATTGACCTGTACTGCGTGTCAAGCACGTCTACAGACGTAAGTTCATTTCTTCTTTCTCACTGTTCCAGTTGTTTCACCATCCTGTCTACAATTTTAAAAACTGAGAATCAAACAAGCAAAATACCTTATTAAAGCAAAGCCAGCATTCCAACACAGATACAAAAAGGCCTTCAGCCTTGCAGGCTTCATTTAACTGGTGCCGGGGAATCTTTTCTTAAGGACAGAAACTATTCAAAGAATTAAATCAAGTCATAAACACAACTAACTGGTGTTTGGCTTAATGTAACAGAACTACTGTGATGCTTTTACTTTTATCTTTTAGAAGTATCATTAGCCTGCCCCTGTTCCCGTTTCTCCCAGGGGCGTACACGACCGTTCTAACCAACCTCTTCAGGCCACACAGAGCCTTCTGTTTCACACCGGCTAATCACACACTGTATTAGAGAAAATGGAGGCTGTGCGTGAAGAACTCCTTCAAATTTGTAATACTTTTTTTAAAAAGATCATTCAAATAATGTTTTTCCCCAATAGCACTTAATGAACCCTCATGTTGAATGGCTGAAAAAAAAACCCTTTGTAATGACTCAGGTTAGGTTTATTTGCAAGTACAAGCGCAGGCACCTCTGTCATGTCTGACTCTTTGCGACCCCACGGACTGTGCGCCAGGCTGCTCTGTCCATGGGATTCTCCAGGCAAGGATACTGCAGTGGGCTGCGTTTCCTCCTCCAGGGGATCCTCCTGACCCAGGTACTGAACCTGTCTCCTGCACCTCCCACATTGCAGATGGATACTTACCGCCGGGTCACCGGGGACAGAGGCCCAATTTATGTTGGCTTAAACACATAAGAGTTTATTCTCACACCTAAAGACATTTAAAAGACAATAGTAAAAGGCATGCAGAGGCGGGCAGCGCAGGTCGGTTTGGCGGCTCACGGAAGTCTTCCCGGCAAAGCCCCTTCTTTCTGCTCCACTGTGCACCGTCACGGTCGTTGAGGTTCTTTTTGCCCCAAGAGGGCAGCTGCAGCTCCAGTCATTGTAACTGCATTCTAGGCAGCAAGAGGGGAAAGAAAGGAGGACAAACAGGTACTTCCTTTCTGTTAAGGAGCAGTTCTGGGAGTTCCACACAAGGTGTCTGCTCCTGTTGGATGGAGAAGCGCTGGGAAACGGCTGTGAAGGGATGCAGGTGTTCTCTCCTGCCACTCCCTCACTACAGTGTGGCACAAATCGTGTCCCTGCTCTCTGCCTTTCCTTCCTTTAAATACAAGCCAAAATCTATTCACTATGAAAGATATAAGGGTTCAGAAAACAAAAACTCTCTTTAACCACACCTTCTAGAAATGACCATTGTTAACAGCTGGATATACATTCTTCTACTATCCTCTGGATTTTTAAAAATTAAAAGTCAATGATAAGATGTTTGACACCTGCTAGTGTGCCAGGACTGTCATAACAAAGTACCACAGACAGGGCGGCTTAAACAATGGAAGTGTGTTTCTTCACACTTCTGGCGCCTGGACGTCTGAAGCCCAGGTGTGAGCAGCGCCGGTTTCTCCCGACAGCTCGCCGTGGAGAGGGCCGTCTTCTGGGGTCTTCTCGGGCAGGATCCCCGTGCCCCCATCACTACTGCTTGTTAAGGACGCTGCTCATACCAGATTAGAACTCACCCTAATGACTTCATTTATTTTCTTGTGACTTCATTTCAAATTAATCTTTGTTCTTTTGAACTCTCTATTATGCACTGGTATGTAGCTCATTAACAATGAGTTTTAGGTGAACAGCAAAGGGGCTCAGCCACACATAGCCATGGGTCCATCCTCCCCCAAACGGCCTCCCATCCAGGCTGGACCAGAACACTGAGCAGTCCCCTGTGCCACACAGCAGGTCCCTGTTGGTTATTCTTTTTAAATACAGCAGTGTGCACACGCCCACCTCAAACTCCCTGACTACCCCGCCACCCCTTGTCAAAGGCGCTGTCCCCAAAGACGGTCACGCGCTGAGGCGGGGCACGAGGCTTGCAGCCTGGGCTTTGCTGCTGTTGCTGGATGGTGGGGATGTGGTGATGCTTCTGCTGTACAGCAAAACGGAAGCAGGGATGCACGCATAAGTACACATCCACACATGTACTTAACATCTTCTCCACATTCTATCCCCTTATGGATTATTACAAGATATTGAACGTAGTTCCCTGTTCTACATGGTAGGTTTTTTTTTAATCTATTTTATACAGTAGTGTGCATCTGTTATTCCCAAATTCCTAATTTATTCCTCCCCAGCCCCTACCCAGCAAAGTGACTTTCCTTAGAGACTCTGCGAAGGCTTCCCGCGGCAATGCGAGTAAAGCCCTTCAAGGCAGCATGGCCACTCCACTCCAGCGACATTGACCTGCCACGGTCCTGAGAATCCCGCCCATTCTCATCTCGGGCAGAGGTCGGCTCCTTCATCCTGCTGGGGATGCCCCTCCCAGCCCTGTGCTTGGCCGTCTTCTCAGTATGCACGTGTCCGCTTCAACGTCGCCTTCTCCTCAAGGCCTTCCCTGGCCTCTGTCCGCAGTACAGACCCCCCATCTCTCTCCATCCTTTCATCCTCTTTTGTTCTCCTCTTAGTGCTTTGCAGCAACTACCCCCCAGAGCACAGCCTCTGTCACCTCTGTGCCTAGGAACGCTGGACACTCATGAGCTTGTTGGGCTCACTGTATCAAAGTGTTTCCGACCTCGGGGTTGCTGTGGTAAAGAGTGACAGTGTCGTCTGGAATGGGCCTTGCACACACGGATGAGTTCATGCCATTAAGGTCTGTCCTCTCGGTTCTGAAGATCTGAATAATCCCATCAAGCTGTTTCTTTGTGGCCCAACTATTTTATGAGAAGATGCCAGTTGGATGCTTGCTTGGTATGGCCTGTGTGCTGCGAACTGGGGCGCGGATGGGAATGAGGACTGGCGCATTCATGGAGCTCCCGTATGAATGCAGGGAACTGCCAAGTGAACTGACCGCCTGGGGCTGAATTTATCTCATATAAACAATGCATTTCCAAATACTGAGACGGAAGTGTGGGAGCAAATCTTTTTTAAAATCTCTTCAAAATGCTTAAACCAAAAGGACCACACAGATGCCTGACAGCTGCCTTTCTGAAATTCTGATCCTTATATATTGTAATGGACCTCGATAGTTAAAACCTGAATCACATTTTTGAACTCCTGAGAGGGAATTATTTAATCTGCCTACTGGAAATGAAGGCTAAAGCCCAATCAGAAGAGTTTGCAGATGTGTCCTTAAATGCTAGCAGCTCCTCAGTTGCTACTACATGAAACATTTATCCAGAAGCAGGAGCCTTCTTGTAGCCACGATGCTGGATATGGAGTTTAAAACTTCCAGTCTAAATCTTAAACTGGAGCACTTATTTCTGGATGGTCTTGCTAATCTCATTTGGGTACTGTACAATTATAGCTGCCCATTCTAATATTTCAAAGGGTAATAGAGAAGACTTGAATTAGAAAATGAATGTCAGTGCTCTCTGTACACTATAAAAAGAGCTATACAAACACGGACAGCATATTAAAAAGCAGACATCACTTTTCCGACAAAGGTCTGTATAGTCAAAGCTATGGCTTTTCCAGGAGTCATGTAGGGATGTGAGAATTGGACCACAAAAGCTGAGCACCGAAGAACTGATGCTCTTGAACTGTGGTGTTGGAGAAGACTCTTGAGTGTCCCTTGGACTGCAAGATCAAAGCAGTTAGTCCAAAAGGAAATCAACCCTCAATATTCACTGGAAAGACTTACGCTGAAGCTGAAGCTCCAATATCTTCAGCCACCTGATGCAAAGAGCTGACTCACTGGAAAAGACCCTGATGTCACAAAGATTAACGGCAGGAGGAGAAGGGGACAACAGAGGATGAGATGGCTGGATGGCACCGTTGACTCAATGGACATGAGATTGAGCAAGCTCCAGGAGATGGTGAAGGACAGGGAAGCCTGGTGTGCTGCAGTCCATGGGGCCGCAAAGAGGCAGACACGACTGAGCACCTGAACGGCCATTGTGGGTTCACCTTTGTTCACTGCTGGATGAACAAGAGTGACTTGGCAACACTACCTGAGGATGGAATCTATTAATAGGGGAGCAGTTAAATTATGGCATGCAGGAGAACACCATACAATTATTAAAATAAACAGTGGTGCCTCTCTGCATGGACACGTAAGGATATCCATGATGCATCAGGAAAAATCCAGCATCTATATGCATCGAGCAACCGCTTGGTGGACAACATATCAGACTGTCAGCCAGGGTTTTTCTGGGGGGGGGGGTGGGGTGGGGTGTGGAATCCCTTAGAGTGGTACTAAATTGTAAGCAATGTAAGAGATGCTCTACTCACAACAGGGAAAGCACACATCACTGATGACCTCGTCCCCATCCAGATGCTTCCTAGGTCTCGGGCTTGACTTCGGTTAACAGTTACCTTGGAGAATGAACTTGGCGGAGCTTAGAGTCACGGTGAGTAGACAGGCTCCTTGGAACAGTCTTTCATGCCACATTCACAAGATAAAAGGCAAAGCTGAGGCTGTTAGGTAACCTGCAATCTATTCACAACTGCGCCTGTGCTTCAAGAAGGTTAATGGCCAAAACTAAGCTACCTGTGGCCTTCACACACTGGACTTTCTGCCTGAAAACCCGTTTTGCTTTCTTAAGGACCACAGTGCCAACATACTTAAACAGAGCTGGGTGAGGAGAAGGGTAAGATGCCTTCCACTAGTGCCCCACTTGGACTTTGCACACAAGGACTTCACTGCTCTCCACAGGGAAAGGGCAGTCGGTGGTCTGCGTCAAACTCAGAAGGTCATCGCGGCCTTCCTGAGACAGACAGGGCAGCTCTGCTGAAAGCCGGCTGGCTGGTACTCAGGCCACAACGGACCTAAGCAGATTTTCTGTGTGGATGGAGCGGAGATCCATCCGTTTTGATTCAGCAGTCAATGAGGAAAAAATGCAATTTCTGTAAATATAGAAACTCGCTGGGAGACATGGCTTGGACTCACACTGGCTCTGTGATCCCTCAACTGTTTAACAGGAGAGTTTAAAGTGTCTAACAGTGCAGTGCCTGACCACACCTCACAGGGTAACTGTCTTGCTTTCACATTTTTTTCAGCACATTCACCTTTCAAAGCCAAATACACTGGCTCTGAAACCAGGCACAACTAGATCAGACATTCTTATCCTACTAGCACCTATCACCAGAAAGTAGGGGCTATGCTTTTTAGCAGTTTTTAGAGAATTCTGGTTCTAAAATCAACACATGCAGACTGAAGACAGTCTGGACAAGGGAAAGGAGAAACAATCACCCACACACAAACTCCTCCACAAGCCTCCCCCTTAGAGGCAGCCACCGCCCTCCAAGCACCCTGGATTGCGCTCCTTCCACTCCCCGTGCCCACATGAAGTTACATACATGTGAAGGACTGATTTACACTCAACTGCACACTCCAAGTGCTTTCTGATGTAACTAAGCTCTTCAAAAACAGTATTTCTTAGAATATAAGCAATGCTTGCTCTCTACAGAAATTTGGAGAAAACTGAAAGCAAAAGGAAGCCCCCCCCCAGTCCTGCCAGTGAGAGAGGCGCATCTTTAGGGGAACACCTGCAGGAACCCTGCTCTCGCTCAGTCGCATCCGACTCTCTGTGACCCCACGGACTGCAGCCCACCAGGCTCCTCTGTCCATTGGATTCCCCAGGCAAGAGTACTGGACTGAGTTGCCATGCCCTCCTCCAGGGAATCTTCCCAACCCAGGGATTCAGTCTCTATCTCCTGCATCCACTGAGCCACCTGGGAAGCATATCCTCCCAATTTCTTCCCCATCACATATACATTTTCATAAAAGAACTGCATTCCAAGCAAATATACTTTCTGCTTTCCCCCACACTAGACCATAAACACTTTTCATGATTAAATATTATACCTGTACATATCACACAGATTATCCCTTAGCCACTAGTGAGCACTTGGGTTATTTCTAATTTTCCTATTACAAATGATGCTGTGGTAAGTTTGAAATAGCTAACATGAATTTACTACAAAGAATCACCAATTTTTTCTTACCTCAGATTCTAAGAAGATATAAATGAGAGCTAAGGAAATACTAACCATGAGGCAGCTTAAGTTAAAACTAGGCTTTGTGAAGGTTCTTAACTAAACTCTCAGCTGCCAAGAGATGAGGAAGGTGAGCTACGGTCTAGCCACTGAATTTTTCTATCCACTGAATTTTCTAATTCTGCTTTGCAGTTAAAAGTTGGGGGGGGGGGGCAGTAACTGTTGAAAGCATCCTAGCTTTTCTTTATAAAAATATGCATTGATTTATTTGTGGCACACGGGATTGGACCAGGGATCAAACCCGTTTCCCCTACACTGGGAATGCAGTTTCAGCCACTGAACCATCAGGGGAGGCCCACACCCTAGGTTTTTTAAGGAAAGTTATGTAAACATAAGATCTTTCTCTCTCTCCCCTATGACAAAATAAAGAGATGAAAACATCAGGTGATACCATCCTCGCCAATCCCCAGCAACAAGAGGCCTGCTGATCTATCTAAACACGCTAGAAACACGCTAAAAGGTATGTTCAGGAGAAACAAGCAGGAATGTTGGCACATTTTTTTTTTCAAGTATACAATTTGTTTTTATTTACAATACCCTATAAAAATGTAAATTTAGAAACTTTTTAATTAATTAAAACCAAACAAAAAAGATAAAAGCCACAGAAGAGAAGAGATAATCATCGAGCCTTCACTTGATCGGCTGTGAAGGGAAGGCAGGGGGTGATGGCAGAGGGGAGGAGGGGGCACACGGGGCACAGCGGGGAGTACAGGCGAAGAATAGGACAGCCGGTGGGAGCGGAGGGCCTCGCTGCTGTACAATACACTTATGTGCAAAACGTTCATTCGCGTATTAAATACCGGAACCTGCCCCCCTCCCCACTACATTCAGAAAGGTGAGAGCAGCGAGGTGTGCTCAGGACAGGTGGGTGAGATCAATCAGATGCTGTCTGCTCAGGGCTGGCATCACCAGGGACCCAGGCCCTCATCTGGGTGACTGTGGAGCGGTAGAGGGTGGTGACGGGGGCGCAGGCGCCCCTCCCCCCCAACCCACCCCCGGACGCAGACCCAGGCCCTGGCTGCAGGCGAGACCAAGGGGCTAGGGCAGCGCTCCGCAGGGACCGAGGGGCAGAGCGGTGGCCTGCGCTCCCGTGGGGAGGTGCGGAGGTTCCCCCCAGGACACCAAGTACAGACAGGGAAGGGGACGTCAGAGCATGGCTTACTGCAGCGGTCTCAGGAAGACAGAGCGAGTGCGCTGAAGCTGCAGGGTGGAAGCAGGCTCCAGGCCCGCGCTCCCGCAAGCCTCCGCGCACCTGAAGGCGCAGGCTCAAGCACCCGCGGCCAGAGCGGGACCAAGGCTAACCGTGCACCGCTTCCACCAAGGCGCACAGAACAGAAGGAATCCCGAGCCGGGAGGAGACAGGGACGGCTCAGCTGAGGGCTGGGCACCGGCCACTGAGCGCGCCGAGTTTGTTACACGTGCGGCATACCCTACATTTTATTAGAACAAGTAGAGCCCATCAAATTATCAGAAGATGGATGAGGAACAGATTAAAAACACATCAGCTGGGTTGTGGTTAGAGAAGGGATGGTGTGCCAACTAAATTTCTCAGTCTGAACTCGTTCTTGGAGGACCCTCTGGAGACCGCATGAACACACGGATCGGGGGTGTGTGCACGCGCTTATGTCCATCTCTCTACTCCAGCAGCTTCCCTACAGTCATAGTAATAAACCTCTCTACTCCAGCAGCTTTCCTACAGTCGTAGTAATAAGGGGCGACGAGGGAAGGAATTCCGTGGCAGGCTACAACCTACTCTGAGCTGGAGCGGTGGGAGGGGGATGAAGGGAGACGTCATGTTTGTGTCTCAAGGGCAAAGGAAGGGCAGGATGGAGAAGACTCGAGCAGCGTGGGACATGCAGGGCTGTCAACAGAAGGTCAGAAACCGGCGAAGTGTGAGCCCAGCCACGTTCCACAGAGCAGCGGGCAGTGCCTGCATTCAGAGACAGCCCCTGTGAATGGACTCGGTCCCACCAGACGCTCTGGGGAGTGAGCTACCTTCCCGCCCTCGTTTAAAACAACACTCCATTGGCGATGGCAGCAGAGCGGGAGGCAGCCAAGAGGAGGCACAGGACGCGCGTGGAGGCCTTTACCGTATCCCCTGAACTAGCCTACGGCACAAAGAGAGAGAGGAGACCTGTGTGAATGAGTTCAGAGAGCAGTCATCTGCACCAGAACCCCAGCCCTGGGTGGCCTCTCCTATCGGAACACTGCGAGATCTGGACCCCAGCTGTTGTTCCACTGGGAGGGTTCTGCTGTGGCCACAGTGCTTCCCATCCAGCAGACACTCATGCATTTCACAGAAGGCTTCAACCTCCCCACTGGGTCCATGGCGCCTTGCGCCCCTCGCACCCCCAGCCTCCTCGGTGTGCCCCCAGTGCCAGCTCGGTGGGGCGTGGGGTTCCCCTCCCACTGGGTCCATGGCGCCTTGCGCCCCTCGCACCCCAGCCTCCTCGGTGTGCCCGCAGTGCCAGCTCGGTGGGGCGTGGGGTTCCCCTCCCACTGGGTCCATGGCGCCTTGCGCCCCTCGCCCCCCAGCCTCCTCGGTGTGCCCGCAGCGCCAGCTCGGTGGGGCGTGGGATTCCCCTCCCCCTGGGTCCATGGCGCCTTGTGCCCCTCGCCCCCCAGCCTCCTCGGTGTGCCAGCCTCCTCGGTGTGCCCGCAGTGCCAGCTCGGTGTGCCTGCAGTGCCAGCTCGGTGGGGCGTGGGGTTCCCCTCCCCCTGGGTCCATGGCGCCTTGCACCCCTCGCCCCCCAGCCTCCTCGGTGTGCCAGCCCCCTCGGTGTTCCCGCAGCGCCAGCTCGGTGTGCCCGCAGCGCCAGCCTCCTCGGTGTGCCTGCAGCGCCCGCTCGGTGTGCCCGCAGCGCCCCCTTGGTGTGCCCGCCCGCTCGGTGTGCCCGCAGCGCCCGCTCGGTGTGCCCGCAGCGCCCGCTCGGTGGGGCGTGGGGTTCCCCTCCTTCCAGCTTACTGCAGTTTTGCCTCCAGCAAGCTCAGCTTCTGTCGGTCGACATAACGAGAAAAGAGGGACACTAGGTTTGTGGGTATAGAGATTGGCTTGGCCAGGCCCGTCTGGGGAATCCGCAAAAGTTCTCGGGTTGCCACGAACATCACCTCCGTCCTAACAGGGAAAACCGATAATAATAATAATGTAAGAAAAGGAATGAAACAGAGGACCTGAAAGAACTTCAAAGAAGAAACATGGCCCAGACTGACCACGGGTTGCTTTGCGCCGATTCTGAAGCGGCGTCTGAGCTCTGTAGGTCTTCCCCGCGGCTCAGGACGAGGAGGAGCAGGGACAGGCCAAACACTGGGGAATCCGCAAAAGTTCTCGGGTTGCCACGAACATCACCTCCGTCCTAACAGGGAAAACCGATAATAATAATAATGTAAGAAAAGGAATGAAACAGAGGACCTGAAAGAACTTCAAAGAAGAAACATGGCCCAGACTGACCACGGGTTGCTTTGCGCCGATTCTGAAGCGGCGTCTGAGCTCTGTAGGTCTTCCCCGCGGCTCAGGACGAGGAGGGGGAGGGACAGGCCAAACTGCGAGAGGAGACAGAGGGTGTCAGACACCACACCGACGGCCGGGGCCAGGTGGTCGAGGGGGCGGCGCTGAACGCAGGCACCCCCACCGTGCTGCTCTGAGCCCGCGGGGAGCCCAAAGGGGTCCCTCCTGACTCGGCAGCTCAGGCTCTCTCAAGGGCAACGGGAGCCCCGGGCCCCACAGCCCCCAGTTCCCCCATCCCACCCTTTGATGAAAAGCGGACTCTTCCCTGCCACAAGATGGGGGGCGGTTAGCTTTTCTCCTATTTACTAGAACAGAAATAGAAGGGAAAGTTACAAGAAGACAAATTTTGATATAGAAAATTAAAGTTTATAGAAAAAAAACAAAAACAAAAAAAATAAAAAATAGAGTTTGAATTAAGAAAACAGGTGTTAAAGCCCTGTGGGAAAATATACCAAGAAAGGGAAATGGAATGATTAGGCTATGAAGAAAACATTCCCTTAAAAAATGACATACATATCTGGAAATATAAAGGCTTAGAGAATGTTAATGAGAGTTTGAAAGATGAAAAGAGAGGATAAGCAGATCCATCCGCCATATCTAGGACTGTTAACATATGAATATTTATTTCACTCCGTGGGCAGGAAGAGCAGGGAACATGAACTCTAAGGGGCGCAAACACGGGCGAGGCCGAGGCTGGACGCACGGGTCACGGCTGTCAGGGCCCAGGAAGGGAAGCGGGCAGGTCCTGGGACTCCAGCCCCCTGTCTGAGTCCACCTCACGGAGGATATCCTCGCCTTTCCACAAAGGTCCCTTCATGTCACTGTCAGAAAAACAGCAGGTCACATCACCTCATCTGCCTTCAGGCTTTTGCACTGCCTTTATCAAAATAAAGCTAAGGGACCGAATAACATGGAAGGCACACAACTTTGGGACCCCTGTCTCGCGTTGCAAGGCCCCGCCACCCTCTCCATCTCTGAGGCGCTCACTGCCCTTCCAGCCAGGCTCTCCAGGTTTTCAGGTGCCAGAAGAAACTCCCCCTGGGTTTCCTTGTCCCTTTACTGTAACGTATGGTCCTGAGTGAGCACCACCGTGTACCCAGTATTAAACTGCATCGTTCACGGCTGCCTGCTCATCTAAATGACGCTGACATCACCTCCACTTTACAGATCAGGAAACCGGCTCAGCAAAGTGAAATGATCTGTTTACGGTCACAAGCCTAGGACGCAGCCGAGGAGGAGTGGAAACCTGCTCTGTCTAAAAGCTCACCGCTCTCCTTCTGTATCGACTCCTGGGAGTCTCTGGACCTTTAATCTGATATAAACGAAATATGAACTGGGATGTCTTGTGACAAAGACCACTCATTACCTACCTAATCCTCTTTCCTCCTACTAGATCTGACTTCACCCGTGGTAACAATGGCGTGAACTCAGAGATGTTTCCAGCTTTCCCTGCACTCGGGTGTGGCGTGAGACTACAAGCTGGCCATTGAGATTAAGTAGAAGTTGGTGGTTAGAGCTCCGGGGAGAGGTCCAAGTAAGGAGGCCAGCTCCCCCACACCCTTCAGCCCTCTAAACCCACCTCTCCTCCTGGTGCAGAGCAGAGCTCTAAATTCCACACCCACTGAGGACACAAGCGTGGCAGCCACTGCTGGGATGGCACAGCAGGGGACCAAAAGAGTCTGCACCCCAACACAAGCCGGGTTTTCTCCACGTGCGGTACAGAGCACCCTGTCTTAAATCACTACCACCTCCAGCTTCTGTCACCACGAGCTTAATGGAGCTCCCGGCTGAGGTTACAGCTGCAACCCCCTCACCCTCCTGTTTCCCGCCACGACAGCCACAGCAGCCACCATTTGTACCCCTGCCTCGGACTGAGAAGGCTCACGGGGCTCAGGGCTCACCTTGTTCTGGAGCACGGCAGAGAGGTGCGGGTTGGACGGAGCTGCGGCCGCTGCACTCTGAGGTAGGTTCATCAGCTGCTGCAGAAGGCTGGTGACGGTCACTGGTGGAAGATGGTAGAGGAGGAGAGAGAAGGGACTCAATAGGCACGGCAGCACCTACCAGAAGACAGAACGGACAAGCCATCACAGTCTGGTAACTGCTGCTTCTGCTATACCCCTGAGTGGGCAGGGACGGAGGGGTGCTCACTGCCCCAGGCAAGATGTAACAAAGGAGCCTGACAAGTCCGGCAGATACTGCCAGCATCTCAGCAACGGATTCCATGGTAACTGCTGAGAACTTTTTCCACGCACACAGGAACATCATTACTTGTGTGAACCAAGGGTGCAAAACCACTTCTCAAATACAGAGCAAGATACATGATAGAACATCGGTATTCATTCTACAAATACTCAGATGCTTACAATGTACCAGGCACTATGGGCTAAACACACAGGATAAACAGGACAGACACTCAGGAGTCTAAGATACACAGAAGCCCTGAGTTAACTGTCAACTTAATATACTATGGCAGGCACTCTAACATAGGTAAATTCTGAGAGTCAGAGAGTTACTGAGAAGTATTTTCAGACCTAATGGTATCTTGATTTATCTTTATAAAAGCTCTATGAGGAAATGGAGAAATGATCAATCAATGTTTATAGATCAGAGAAGCTAAGTGATCAGAAACCCAGACTTTGGTCACAAAGCTAGTAGCTAGAACCAGAATTCAAGGCTGTTGGATTCCAGACTGCTAGTTCACTCTTTCTGCTTGGCCATAAGGCCCAGACTGGGAAATTAAAACACAGGGCTGCTGGTGTAACGAGGGTGCTTCCAGCACTCAATGGCCATAGCATAAAAAAGGAAGGCTGGTTCTGCCTTAAGTAGCAATCGAGAACAGAGAGACTCCTTTTCATGGTCAACTCTTCTAAATAAGCAGAGCTTTAAAAATTAAAGCATTCTTGCGTGCGTGCTAAGTCACTTCCATTGTGCCCAACTCTGTGCAACCCCAGCGACCGCATCCCACCAGGCCCCTCTGTCTACGGGACTCTTCAGGCAAGAAGCCCGGAGCGGGTCGCCGTGCCCTCCTCCAGGGGCCTCCCGACCTGGGGACTGCACCCACGTCTCCTGCGCCTGCTGCACTGGCAGGTGGCTCGTTACCACCAGCTCCGCCTGGGAAGCCCAGAGCATTTTTAGACATCCACAGAAGTCCCAACAGCAGTGCAGTGAAGTCCACATGCCCACAACCAAACTTCAGGCTGCCAACCTCGTTAGATCCATGTTCTTCCCGCATCACATCATCTTTTTCATAAATAGCAATGCTTCACTGCCGTTACCATGTTATCGTACCTGTGGAAGCTTAACCCCTTAATGATCATCTAATATCCACTCCAAACTCAAATTAGTCCAACTGGCTCAGAAGTGTCTAGGAGCCAATCTGTTCTCATGATGATTCAAAGCGGACCCGCACGTCACATGTGGCTTTAAGGCTTTTGGAATCTGTTAGCAGGCCCTCTCTCACTTGCCCATCTCCTTTCCTCATGCCATTTGTTTGAAGAAACTGGGTCATTTGTCCCAGAGTTTGAATCTGGCTAATGGCACCTCTGTGGTATCACTTAAGAATGACCCAATCTTCAGTCTTTGCCCCATAAAAACTGGTAATTAGGATCAGAGGTTTGACTGAACTCGAGTTCAGCAGAGGGGGCAGGGCGGTGTGCAGCAAGGACACCCGTGGAGAGCTGAGAGCTCCCTCCACGCGGCGTCAGGAAGCACGCTGCTCCCCTCTGTGGGGCTTGAGGTCATCTGCGGGTTCAGGTGTGGCCAGCCTGCCCCAACCAAAGAAATGAGAAAATCCCCATTCATCTCTGACCTCACGCTTTCAGCTCCAGTAATGGCTGCTGCCCAGACAGACTGTTTTTTCCATTAGGAGCTGTAAAACGGCCATTTTGTCATTTCTATGGAATTTATCAGCTGAAATTCTTCTGTAAAGAAGAACTTCCTAATATCAACACTCTAGTCACCTTGACATTTGGCTGTAAGCAGGATAAATGCTTCTTTTCCTTTACTTACCACTTTTCAGAATAATGAGTTGATGGCCAAGCAATCTCTTAAAGTGTTTAGTACATTTTTTTCATATTAGGAACTCACTAAACATATCCAATCTACAGCAATGCACTGGTGTTAATTTTTGTTTCTGACACAAATTATCCCATTGTGACCAAAAGGGGGTTCCTTCAAGTTGGTCTGTGCATCTTTCACGCAGAACCATAGTAATCTTTCAGCTCTCTTGGTTTCTGACATGATACTCCATAATTATCTTGTACATTTTATGCCTCAGACCTGGAACCTGCTATTACTTCAAACAAACAGGATTTACAGACGTGCTCTGCTCCTCTTAACACGTTCAGGGAAAACCTCAGCCTCCAGATTCAGCCAATTTACAGACGTGCTCTGCTCCTCTCTAACACGTTCAGGGAAAACCTCAGCCTCCAGATTCAGCCAAGTCCTCCTCAGTGGCAGGTGGGCTCCACTGCAGCAGGCTCTCTGGGTCCCTAACTCCCAGCACCAAGGGTCAGGGGCTGCACTTATAGGACCTGACCAGTGCCTGGGACATGGAAGTGCTTAGTAACTACTTGCTGAGTAAAGAAACTCTTTCAAGTCTATTATTTCAGAAAGAATAATTTTCACATCTTTCGGGTTCATTCTCATAAATTCTATTATTCTGAATCTCACACTTAATGATACTAACCCTTTGTGCTAACTGTATCAATTTCTTGCTTTGAAGTTCTAATACTATTTCGAATTTTGCTAATCTTCCAAGTATTGTGATAGGAATAAGCAGAGAGCAATTCTTACAAACTTGATAATCACGTTTCAAATTCTAGCCCATGGCTTCCCTAGTGCTCGGCAGTAAAGAATCTGCCTGCCGGTTCAGGAGACATGGGTTTAATCCCCAGTGCGGGAGGATCCCACATGCCTTGGAGTAACCATGCCGGTGTACCCCAACTACTAAAGCCCACACCCCCGCGAGCCTGTGCTCTGCGGTAAGAGAAGGCCGAGCACCGTAACTGGAGCGGCCCTGCTTGCCGCCACTAGAGGAACGCCCATGAGGCGACAAAGACCCAGCACAGTCGAAAATAAATAAAATCTAAAATACTACTACGAACAATAAAGAAAATAGAACCCACAAATTCTAGCCCAGTTTAAACTGCTTAAAAGCATTGGCCCAATTCCTGTGGGACACCACTGAAGTAAGCATACAGGTCAGTGTTAAGCCACTATTAACAGCCCATGAATACTTTACATGCAATAAGGTAAGCAAGATCATGAACTGCAAATAGTGAGCAGTCAGACCCGGCTGGGGCCTGATCTTCTCTCTGTAAATACAGATTCAGCAAGCCTGGGGTAGGGCTGAACTATTTGCTTCCAAAGCAGTTCTAATACAGATCACAGCTTAACAACGGTGTCACATAAGACGGAATTACTGCTTTCCTCATGTTTAGGGACATGGTCTGCTGGATAAAGAAGTAGCATTAAAAATATAGGCTTGGAGTAAAATTTTTGCTTTAAATACTCATTGAGCCAAAGATTAGGTAAAAGAACACAGAAGGGAAAAGGGGGAAAAATAAGAAGTCTGGCTTCTGGAAATCTTATCCACAGGGAAGACCCACGGGAAAGAGGACCCCACACGGCGGGTCACCTCGTCCTGCGCGTCCTTCTTGATGAGGAAAGGGAGGTTCCTGGCTGTTGTCGTGAGAATGTCAGCTGCCTGCTCTGTGGAGAGGAAAGGCAGGATCCGGGCCACCATTCTCTTCCCCTTTCGGATGCACATGATTTGCACAAAGTGGTCGTCGCTCGGGCTGCGGGGAGAAAGGCCAGCTCGGGTCAGCAAGGACAGTGCAGAACCCCCTTCTCCTCCTCCATGCTGCCAGATGGGCACGCTGCATTCATTTTCACCCTGCAATAATCTGTACTACGAAAACAGTGAGAATTACTTTACCAACTCTCAGCCAAATAACAAAAAGTAAATTCTTTGAGTTTCATGAATATTGAAAATCATTTCAAAAATTGTACATTAAAAAAACTAATCTAACTATAGGCACCGATTTCCTTTATTAACTTTCAAGTAACTACATAAATGACATGGTAAAACAGCAAAATCTGAAAATACACACATAGAAATAATAATATTCATAATCTCAGAGATGATTTACCAGTGTTATCATTTTGAAGGCATTTTTGCTGTGTATTATATATTTTTATCTTTCATTTTTAAAAAAGGGGGATCCATATAATTTATATGGCTTGTTACTTGACTTTTTTCACTCAAAAACTTATGAACACTTTTCCATGGCAATACATAATACTTTACAGATTTTACTGGCTACATAACAGTCCAATCTACGGAGAAACCCAGATTTATTCAACCAAGCTTCCTGTCAGTCCAACTCCGGAAAAAACGTCTAAAAAGAAGGTCCTTTTCAAAAAGAATCATCAATTCTCTTGAATGGGCAAAGACAAAGGGAGCGTCCTCTTGCATTCATCAAATAAATATTGTGATTTCTAGAACATTTACCATTAGCAATATTCTATTCTAGATACTGGGTGGGAGAGAGATGACAGAGAGACAGAGAAATTATACTAAGAAGCTTAGTCTTCACTGGAAGACTGACTGGCTTCCACAGCAAATAAGAATTGTATGGCAATCCCAAGAAAGCATGAATGTTTACACTTTCCATCTTAGTAGGAAAGAAAATACATAAAGATTACGCGGTTGAACATTAGTAAGCATAATCGAGATACCATCTATAAGTTCAACAAAGAAACTAAATGATGTTTCCCACTGTCTCCAGCATCCAACACTGTTCCTCACAGGTATTGAAGAGGTACTTGCTAAATAAATGAATTCAGGATACATAAATTTCCAACCCCCCCCCCACCCCCCAGGCTCAAAAGGATTCTAAAATGTTTTATATGGAGTGGCATTTGAGTTAGGCCAAAAGGAAGGACTCTGAGCTTACTGAAATGGTAAGGAAGGGTAAGGGTAGAATATATACAGCCCAAAGGAATCTAGCAAGACTAATGTTTTTACCAAAGGACACAATTCTTACCTCTCCTGTCCAGGCAATTTCCCCCTTAAGTTGTCATACATGCAACAAATTTTGTGCTTTCTTTCATCCATCAGGGCAGGTCGCTCTTCTTCCAGACTTAGGAGGTAACGCCTTTCGTAATCCTCCACATCAAGCAGTAAACTGTAGGTCTAAGGGAGAGACAAAGCAGGCCTCAGCAAACTCAACATGAGGCACGCAACGTGGCCGTCCAGGACTAGCAGCCAGCAGCGTAAGAGCGAAAGCTCACAGAAGTACGAGAGAGAAGGAAAAACCTGCTCGCTTAAACCCAGAGAAACACTGTCAAACAACTTAAAAAGAAAACATCCTTCAGGAATCGTTCCCTGCCCCTTCTTGACCACTAATCCAGCAGGCGATGGTAGTGAAACGATTATCCACTTTCCAAAGTTTCCAGCAGCAGCCCTGTTAGTAATGTGAGCCACGCGTGCCACCGCGTCCCGTGATGCCTCTATCTGTGAAAACAAAACAGCTAACGACTACAGGGTCCCATGCCCCGCTCTAAGCACCGTGCAAATACTCATTCATGGAATACTCACCACAGCCCAGTGAGAGGAGACTCTCACCACTTTCATTCTCAAAGATTAAGTAACCAAAGACGGCACAGAAAGCTTTAATGACTTACCTTAAGTCACAGACTTGCTGAGAAATGATTTGGAGCCTGTTCTCAGAGTCTGTGCTCTTAACGCCTATACTCTATGCCCCACAACATGGTGTTTTATGATTCAACACTAACTGCCTACTACTGATTTCCCCTAGAACCCAGGACAGTGCCCAACACCGAGGGAATGGTCAATAAATATATGGGAACTGACTGAACAGACAATCCATTCACAGGCAGAACAGTGTAATTTTTCTTTTCTTTTTCTTAGAAAGATGCCCTGCCCTAAAACACTCAGCCACTAACTGAACAAGCTTGGACAAAACCCCAGGACTTCTGACTCTGCAGTGCTCTTTCCACGAGGCCAAAGGCGAGGTAAACCACACTCCTTTCCAGCATGCCCTGTACACAACAGGCACTTTACACAAACATGTACATTAGTTAAAATCACAGGACACTAACCGACTGTTTACTTTCCCACGTGTTGCATACACATACATTTCACAGTCCGCTAAATTGAAACTGACTACAGCAACTTTAGCAATTCTAAAACTTACTTTCTCAATTATGAAAAGGGTTTTTCGTCTTTTGTCCCGAACCTGTTTTTCTTTTGTCTCCTAAAAAAAAGACAAAAGACTTTTCAATATGAACTCTTTAACCGTGTTAAGAATTATTTACTGCTGGTAAATTCTATAGGTAATTCTATTTGTGACAGTACTGTGAAGATTAATAATCAAACAAAAGCAATGGGGACAAAGGTCACAGAGTTGACTGAATAAACCCACACAGAAACTATTAACTAAATTCATAGATAAGCAAAAGGTACTGGAGAATGCAATGGAAACTGAAGATATCATAGGAAAATCTTAAACACATAGAAAATGATAGTTTTAAAAACTGGAATAAACAGCTAATGCTGTTTGTGGCCAAGGTTACCCAGTTCAAAGGCTCCTGCCACCCCAGGTTCTGCCTGGCTGCCTTAGGATTCCAACCCAGGGACCGTCAAAGAAGCAGTGCTGACCCAGACTTCCTTAAACACACAATTCTGTGGCTACTTACATCATCCTCACTCCGAGACGTCACAACAGCATCAATCATTTTTCGGGGATTATTCACACTAGAGACAGTGAGCTTTCCCAAAGAGCCCTCAAACTGCACTGCAAGGACAAAAAATTGCCAACAAGTAAAAACCCGGCAACACACGCAGACAAGCATTCAAGGAAGATCATCACAGTCTCTCTTCTGGCCCCACTGCATGGCCTGCTGCTGTTTAGTTGCTGAGTCGTGTCCAACTCTTTGTGGCCCCATGGACTGCAGCCCGCCAGGCTCCTCTGTCCGTGCCATTTCCCAAACAAGAATACTGAAGCAGGTTGCCACTTCCTTCTCCAGGGCATCTTCCTGACCCAGGGATTGAACCTACGTCTCCTCTGTCCCTTGCATGGTAGGTGGGTTCTCTGCTGCTGAGCCTCCAGGGAAGCCCGGCTGTGTTCCATGTGCGGACTTTAGTTCCCCTGACCAGGGATGGAACTCAAGCCCCCTGCAGTGGAAGCACAGTCTTAACCACTAGACTGCCAGGGAAGTCCCTATGTTCTCTAGTCTTTACTCCAGACCTAAAAATTCACTACAAAAATCCATGTATTATCTAAAGCAATCTCTTATCAAAATCTATCCTTTTCCACTTTTTTTTTTGGTTGTAATAATAAAATGTCTGAAGTATCTTCCCCTTTATCTATTTTATGGATACTAAAATAATAACATTTTAAAAAATCATGGAATCTCACGCAGAAATGGGCTTAAAAGGTCATCTGTCAAACTATCCAGTCCACGCTTGAATAAGCGGGCCTCCGCATCCGTCAGGGACAGTGGTGCTGTGCGCATCAGTCTCACAGGTCTCCTTCCCGTCATCCACAAGCTGCGGCTGCTGTCCCGCCAGCAGCACAGCGCGTCTCCCCGCCGTGGGCGTGGGGACGGCGGCCTCACCTGGCTTGTAGGTGTGCTCCAGCCTGGCCACCTGGGGCGTGATGAGCTTGGTGCGCTCCTTTCTTGGGCCGTCACCGTGCACTTCTTCAGCAGCTGACAGCTTCTCCAGTTTTTCAAAGTAATTCTGCCACATGAGAAGAGGATTTCAGCTGCAGCCAGCGCAGAGCACGGCTGCTCTCTATCATGGAGCGACTTACACCAGTGGCAGCACTGCTGCTCGTGCTCTATACGTCCTGGCTTTTAACTTTTGTCAGATTGTGAAGAATTCACTTTATCAAAAAATCCCAGCCTTCAAAATTAGCATCCATGGAAACATCATTAGACTGCCAAAATTCTTAATTTTAAGAACCAGATTATTGATGCCGAAAAGATTTGAAAATATTGGTTTGAGAGTCTCTACAGTTTAGAAAAGGCATATATGCAAACCTTTCAGTGAATATTGTGAGAGATTCTTCAGCTTGAAAAACGGGACAAAATTCTTACCCACTTGAAGACTACCTCAGAAGAAAATTATACCAATATTTAAATGAGTACCTTCACCAGGGTAAGCAACTAAGCTTACCTTTCAAACTGGCCCAGAGTGCATACCTGGTAATAAAAATCGTCCAGGTAGGGGTCAGTGCTCATACCTGGTAACAGAAGGCATCCAGGCACTGGCCCAGGGCGCGTACCTGGTAGTAGAAGTCGTCCAGGTAGGGGTCGGTGCTCTGCAGTTGCATCATCTGGATCTTAGAGACCCAGTCTTTCTCTCGCTGCAGCATGAGGTTGGCATACGGGTCCTTCCGGGTGGGATCCTGGTGACTGCTCCGGTGACTCCCTCTGTCTCCCGCTCCATTGAGATTCCGATGCTGACTGGAAAAGAGATACAGGTCACGTGCACTCCGAGTGGACACATGAATTACGCCCTATAAAAATACTGGAGTAAACCAGGCCAATTAAAAAAAAAAATTTCTCCTTCGCTTTTATTAAAAAAGTGAAAAAGAATAGAATCTTAACAAAATTTGAGAGGAAGGAGCTATGCAATACCTAATCAGAGGACTAAACTAAGATCTGGGTGCCTTACCATAAGCTAGGCACCTTCTCCTATGGACTTGTGTATAAGCCCCATAATAACCCTATGAGGTCCGTAAGTGTATTTTCCCCACTTAAGACAACAAACTGAGCTCAGAAGAGATCAGGTAACTTGCCCAAAGCAGTACGCCTGGCAGCAGTGAGAGGTGTGACCACAGGCCAACTTGACTTCAAGTCTACATACTTTTAAAAAACTTGTTGAAAATTATGATATACTTTAAACACACAGAAAGGTCCAGCAAACATTATTCAAAAACCCATTTATTCACCATTTGGACTAAATGAAAAAATTATTTGGTCAAATTTGCTTCAGATTTTTAAAAAGTAAAATATTAAAGTAACACAGTGCTACATTTACAGTTGAGGGGCCACCTACAGCCCTCAAGATCAGTTTCCAGCTCCCCTTCCTTCCTACAGGAACCACTATCCTGACTTTGATACATATCCTTCATAAAATATTTTTATACTTTTATTACTTGTACATTGACCTTTTATTACTTATATTACTTGTACATCTACTTTTAAATATCATACAGTAGTATTCCATTTTACATAAATGGTATTAGGCATAAAATTCTGCTCCTTGATTCTTATTCAATATTACGTGTTTCATACTTGTCCACATTGATAATATACCCCCCAGGTATATTCTTAAAAGTAAAACTGCTAGGATTCAATGTATCTACGTTATAAACCTTATTGTTTATTGCCAAATTCTCTCTCCAAAGGCTATATATATTCCATTCCTGCTAACGACGACAGTGTTGAGACACTTCATGTTTTGCTGTCTGAGGATGTAAAATGGTTATCTAATTTCAATCTGCACTCTTCTCATTACAAGTGAGCCTGAAAATCTTTGTGTTTTTAAGAGCCATGTAGGTTTCCTCTATTGAGAGACTGCATGCTTGTGTCTGATGCCTTTTATTACACGGAAGTTTAATATATTTTTATAATTTCATAAAAAATATTTGTAAACACCTTTACAAATAACTGCTGCTAACTGCTGAACAAAGAAATGTACAATTTAATGTATAGAAATTGGTAAGTCTGGACAAATGCAAACACTTGTCATGCCATCACCATAAAAAAGGCACTAGACATATTCACCCACTCCTCGGGTCCCTTTGTTCTTCTTCCCTTTTGGGGGGCTTGGGGGCGGGGTAAGATACTTAACATGAGATCTACCCTTTCAAATTCTGAAATGCACAATACCATAATGTCAACTGCAGGCCTGAGAAGTTTTGTATTTTAACAGTCAATGTATTATTAATCTTTTCCTTTATGGTTTGTATTTTTTGTGTCTTAAAGGCCCATACTAGTTTTTTACCTCTGCAAAGAATATTCCAGAATTTTCTCTTTGAAAGAAAAAGGAAATTATACACAAAGAACCATAAAAGGGACGGCTGTAAAAACTTCAAAGTTGTGTTTAATTCTCTTATTTTATGTATAAGAATGATGATAAAATATAAGCTCCATGAAAGTAAGGGCGTGTTATGTCTTGTTCTTTCAATCTCCCAAACTGACCACAGTAGCTGGTACACAGCTGGGGCCACATATATAAATATATATTTGAATGACGATTAAACAGAGGCAAAAACAAAGTGACTGTTGGCTTTACATAAGACCCAAATGTAATGCTAGAGACTATACTTCAAGATTACCTCTGAACTGAGATGGTAAACAAAATGCAGTTAAAAATATGGGAAGAACTTGGTAAGGAGTGAGTATAATATGTGGACCACCCCCCACCCCAGATTTAAACTGCATTTCAGAATTATATTAACTTGGAAATAAGTTGATAAGCTCTAGTCATTCAAAGCTTGTGCATTACATAAACTAGCACATATGATCTGACTTAGCCAGTTGAAATAAGCTCAATATTGATTAAATTTACTTAAAAAGTAAGCTAAATCAGGCAAAAATGAAACCTAAATTAAGAAACCACAAAAGAGGAGGTTAAGTACTTACTTTCTATTCTGTTGCTGCCTCTGATGCAAGAGCCGACGGTGCTGTGGATGAAGATGGGTTGTGTCTGGTCTAAACATTGGGGTCTGCGATCTAAGAAAAAAGGGAAAGATGTTCAGTTCTGTCCTTTTGATGACCTGAAGCTTTAAAGAATGTGATCAATACTGGATAACTTCACACAGGTTCACCCAAGAAAATGTTGGTGTCTACTCTAAGAAGATCTTTCAGAAGGAAGACATAGCTGTATTTTCATGTCTTCCATGAAAGACAATTCTCAACTCCTAAGAAGACAATCATAAAATCTGAGTGAATCAGCAATAAGCTAGTTTAATTCTCTTTGCTCCTAGCTGTTAAAGAGAAGTCTCTAACTAAATTTAATGTACTCAAATTCACATTTGGAAATGATCCTGAAAATACACGTGACGGTTAATTTAATATGTCGACTTGCCTAAGACACCCAGTTGTTTGGACACTCATCTAGATATTGCTATGATGGTGTTTTATAGATGCTATTAACATTTACAATTAGCTAACTTTAAGAAATAGAGAGATGGCCCTAGATAATGTGGGTGGGACTTGCCTATCAGGCCCTAAAAGGAAAACCAGTTTCCCAGAGAAGGAATTTTGCCTCAAGACTGGAATACGGGAAGGCCTGACTGCATTTCCAGCCTGCTCACCTGCCCTACACATTCAGACCTCAGGTTGCAACCACAACTTCCAACAGAATGTCCAGCTTGCTGGCCTGCCCGACAGATTCTGGACTTCCTAGCCCCACATTCGTGTAAGCCAATGCCTTAAAGTAAATCTCTTCTTTATTTATCTATATGCTATTGGTTCTGCTTCTCAGGAGAACCCTGAGACAATGTGATATATAATAAAACACAATTTCACTGAAGCAGGAACTTAAACCTCTATCGTAAAATCCCAGTGGAAGCAAGCAAGTAGCTAAGCACTGAGATTAGCTGACAACTCAGCATCTATATCTCTGTTCCTCTTTTTTTTTTGGTTGCACAATGTAGCTTGCTGGATCTCAGTTCCCCTGACTGAACCTGGGCCATGGCAGTGAAAACACTGAGTCCTAACCACGAGACTGTCAGGGACTTCCCTCTCTGTTCCTTAGTGTAAGATAATTCTTGTTAGGTGAGAAGCACTTGGCGCATGTATGTGTGTGTGTCAAATGGATATGTGAGACATAAGAAACTTTAGAAGAAATGAAAAAGGTGACTGCTGCTGCTAAGCTGCTTCAGTCATGTCCGACTCTGTGCGACCCTAGACGGCAGCCCACCAGGCTCCCCTGTCCCTGGGATTCTCCAGGCAGGAACACTGGAGTGGGTTGCCATTTCTTCCTCCAATGCATGAAAGTGGAAAGTGAAAGTGAAGTCGCTCAGTCGTGCCCGACTCTTCGAGCCGTCCAGGCTCCTCTGTCCATGGGATTTTCCAGGCAAGAGTACTGGAGCGGGGTGCCATTGCCTTCTCCAGAAAAAAGTGATTATTAATGTGCAAATATAAGTAGGAAGCATCTTGTTGTTGTTTAGTTGCTAAGTTGTGCCCTGCTCTTTGCGACCCCAAGGACTATAGCCCGTCAGGCTCCTCTGTCCATGGGATTTCCCAGGCAAGAATCCTGGAAGGGGTCGCCATTTCCTTCTCCAAGGGATCTTCCCGACCCAGGGGATGGAACCTACCTCTCCAGCACTGGCAGGGAGCTCTTTATCACTGAGCCACCTGGGAAGCCCAGGAAGCACATAGCTTGAGGGAAATGTGATTCATATGAAACCTTGGAGACCATCCAACATTTCTGTGTTTGCCAACTTGAGGATCAAATAACATCTCAAAATACATCATTTGAAAATAGCAAGGAGACTGCTACCTTCCGTCACTAAATGTCAACAATCAAGACTCAGCGGACAAGGGACAGACAGTCACACTCTCTCTGTATACCTTGGATTCTGCAGGTGGGGTCCTGGGCCAGGGGCGTGCTGCTGCGGAGGTGGTGGCGTAGTGGAGGGTGGGGCGCTGAAGAAGGCGCGGAAGCCTGGCGCAGGGGGGAGCATCTGCCCAACTCGCCCTTGCAACAGCTTGGGATTCATGGCGGCAAGTGGGCTGCCCACGAATCCAGGGACCCGTGCAAACTGGCTGGGAGACATCCGTCCAGGCTGTAGCTGCAAAAACAAGATCTTGGATTTAGTTGATTGGCAGGTCCCCTTACTTTCATCCACAGAACAGTGAATACTGTTTCCATCAATAACTTTGCTTGAGAAAGTAATGGCAGGAAGAAAGAAGAGGCAGTAGGAATTGATTAGTAGCAAAAAAAAAAGGGGGGGGAGGGGCGGATGTGAGCTAGTGAAGCTTAGGAAAGTTAGGCGAGCTCTTTATGGGCTGAGCCAATCCTATGCTTACCTGTGCTCCTCCAAGAAGCTGTGCTCTCTGGAGGGGGCTGAGGACAGGAGGGACGCTAGGGGGAAAAGGGTGGCCCAGCAGGGAGGAGTTCTAAAAAAAAGGAAAGGAAAAGAAAACATTAGAGTCATACCGTAAAAACAGAGAAATAACAGAGGAACTCAACAGAAATGCAGAATAGACATGGACAGGAAAACTCTTAAAGGGTAGAGCTAAACTTGTCTGCTGAAGGAATGTGAGAGAGGGTAACGCTAGGAGCTACGAAGCACTAGGATTATGTAACGTGAAAAAGCAGCAGTCGAATGAGGGAGGGTAAAGCACGAAACCAGATCATTTCGGGTCTAGATCTTTAAAAATACAAGATGAGCTGAGGGAAGAGACAGCTGAGCACGACGAACCACGTCTCCCGACCTGGGCACTCTAAGACCCAGAAATTCAAGTATGGAGATTATGAAAAACCTGCATCATGTGGGAGTATCGATACAATGATGAGAACACACACTGCACGTCGTCACCAGGGTGCAGAGTGACGTACCGGGACGCCGCAGAGCTGGCTTGGAGACATCCTCTCACCATAGGGAGCAGGATACCGTGGTGGCACTGGGGGCCGAACATGGACAGGCTTTGGACACAGGACCTGCGAGGACAAGCATACATGCGACGGCACTCAGGGAAGCCAGTTGTCCCCCCACCTGTGCTCCCTCCCCTCGAGTACTAGCAGAGACACAGAACTCAATGCAAAGCCCTACTTCCAAGCAAACTGCTATGGCTTCGGTCCACGCACAGAACCTTCGGTCACTTCCTCTCACAAATACCAAGCAAGGTGCCACTTTTTAACTGAGGAAGGCTTAGCTAATTCTCCAGTTATCCCCACCCTTCCATGCTATCTGAGGGAGGTACCAGCAGATATTCTGACTTGCAAAGTCTCTCCCAGAGGATATGTTCTGGTAGCAGTGAGGGAGATGGAATGGTAAGGAAGCTGGAGGGTTGACTAAGTCCTATTCTGAAGCCCTGTGATATGGCCGCCATGCTCAGCTCTTTGTGCCACTGTGACTGCACCATTTCAGAGGAGATCGAGCCTAACTAGGCCATACCAATACCACCCTCCCCCCATACCTTCCACATTGGCCTTCCTTTCCAGCTGCTGGTTTCAGGTGGAGGGAAGTCTATGGAACAGGACTGCACAGGCTCTAGGGAAAGCAGGGATATCTTAAAGGTAAAAAGGGATGTGGACAATGCTGTGTGTTCCCACTCCCCCCAGCTTTCAGCTACCTCTCTGCCAAGGTTTTGGGCAGCCAGCAAAACACTTTAAAAAGGGTATTTACACTAAATGTGGTTAACTACCCTTTTTCTCCCCCAATTAAACAGCAGCAGCAACAGGAGCAGCACCAGCCAAGGGCATTGGGGAATGTGTCTCTTATTTGTGCTAACTTCTCCTCTAATCGGCTATTTTCCTTTTTAATCTAATGCCTACCCCACACTTCCACCCTCCTCCCGGTAGCACATTTCCCAAAGAGTTTTGCCCAGACTCCCAGTATCCTGGGCTGAGTGCCTGTTAATGAGAGGTACCTGCTGGTTGAAGCTGGGCACAGCCGTCTGCTTAGGTGGGGTGCCTATGGGCACAGCTCTAACAGGAGGACTCCCAATGACAGGCGAGGTGGACCGCCTTGGTAACGCGCGCTCGGAAAGGTCCCGATCGTCTTCTGGGCCCTGGGGCGGCCTCTGAGGCAAGGCATATTCTAACACAGACACTGTAGGCATTTCCTAATTGAGGAAGTAGTGTTAGAAAAATTAGCTAGCTCAAAATCTCTTAATCACCTTTACAGATGCCCAATACCTTGAGAAATTATTTTTTTAATTTTTAGTTTTATTTCATATCCAGTAAAATTTACCCTCTGTGGCGTATAGAACTAAATTCTGCTAAACGCACAGAGTCATGGGCCTGCCACCAAAGTCAAGGCTCAGAAGCTCTGTCGCTCCCCAGACCTCCTCAGCGCTGACCCTTTGCAGCCACCTCTCCCACGGCCCTCGACCACTTGGCCTTCCTTTCCAGCTGCTGGTTTCAGGTGGAGGGAAGTCTATGCAACAGGACTGCACAGGCTCTAGGGAAAGCAGGGATATCTTAAAGGTAAAAAGGGATGTGGACAATCTGCTCTGTCCTGACAGGTGTGCCTGAAAATGAGTGAGTAAGTATGTGTGTTCAGTCGTCCAGACAAGAATACTGGAGTGAATTGCCATTTCCTACTGCAGGGGATCTTCCTGGCCCAGGGATAGAACCCGTGTCTCTTGCAACTCCTGCACTGCAGGCAGATTCTTTATCACTAGTGTCACCTGGGAAACCCCTAAAATGACTTTAATTGCAATTGAGATCATAAGCTGCCAAAATTTTCACGTTCCAATGGCTCCGTTTCAACCATTTCAAAGGAAAGCACAATCAAGTGAGCATCACCATGGAGTCTGAGGTTCAGCTATGGCTGCTGGACAATGCAACCAACACAAGGCCCGCAGAGGACACACGGCTGCGCGCCGCTCCGGTAAGGGGAGGGCGGCGGCAGCCAGGCCGCGGACGCTGGGATTTCATGCGCGCTGCTCCAGTAAGGGGAGGGCGGCGGCAGCAGCAGCAGCAGCCAGGCTGCGGACGCTGGGATTTCATGCGCGCCGCTCCGGTAAGGGGAGGGCGGCGGCAGCAGCAGCAGCAGCCAGGCTGCGGACGCTGGGATTTCATATGACGCGGAAACGTTCAGCACCTGAGCAAGCAGTGGTCCTCGGATTCGCCTCAGCACTTCAGATCCATCCCAGATGCTGGAATTGAGACTTCCTGGTTGGGGCTAGCAAGAAAGGAAAACACACACAAAGTGTGGGATAGTGCAGGCTCTCTGGGGAACTTACCAGTTTGTGGTGAACAAAGCTCCCAAAGAGCTGCAACTGTTGAGGATAAAGAAACTACACCATTCTAGAAAATACCTTATACCCCAACTTCATCTCTAGAACTGCTATAAGGAATAATACCATCAAAGTTCTATGGTACGTGTAATTCTCTCGGTATCGTAAATGAAGTAGCAATAGCAAAGCCCAATACTCTGCTTCAGTCACTAGTCTGCTCCAGCTCACAGCCACTCACTTGCAACACTGGCCTGGTCTGCACCGCTCTCATGATAGCTGGGTCTTCAAGTTCATTTTCAATCACCATCTTACTGAGCCTCTCTGCCAGATTCTCCTCATGGTCACCCAACAAGTCCATCTCATCCCTTTCTCCATTGCCGGTTTGTTCATTAACTGCTGCAGGCGGCTTCTCTTCCAGCTCAGCCAGGCGCTCATGTGCTTCCTGCCAATCATCGTCTATGAGGAAATCAGAAAAAGAAATAGAGTTCATATTGGAATTAGAAATTTCATGAAATCCTTCTGTCAGCCAATAAACAACTCCAGCTCCAGAAGACAGGTGGGAAGTTAAATTTCCACCTAGACACACAAAAAAAGGCTTAAACTAAGGGGGCACATTTAAAGTGGGCTTCTCACCATGGAGAACAAACATCCTATCAGGAATAAAATTCAAACTAATTTTCAAAAAAATTAAATTCAAACTAATTTACAAAATTCAAAGTAATAGATTAATATATTAGCAATGGCATCTAGACTATATTCTGAAACGGATTTCTAAATTGGTGATATATGCTTATACTACAACCAGTGGGTTTGAGATTCTGTGACATTTTAGGCGAAAACTCAGGCTAGCATACACGTTTCTCTTAGATGACTGTGGTCTCCTTTACAAGCTTTTAAATCCACTCATCGCATCCAGTTTCCAGTTGGTGTTTTGAGCATCTATTACGTGACAAACACTGTTCTAGGTGCACGGCATACATCGCCGTAAGAAACAGACAAGGAAAGTGACATCTGAGCAAAAATTCAGGAGTTAAGAAGTCAGCCACGTGGATATCTAGGGGAAGAATGTCTCAGGCAAAGGACGGTCAGTATAGAGGACTTAGGATGAGAGACTGACAATTTTCAGAAGCAGCAAGGGCTGCGTTTGGACTGGAACGAACAAGGGTGAGGGTAGAAGAAAAATGAGGTTGGTGCGGATTGGGGGGAGCTCTCGGGGGTCCTTTAGAGCTGCTCTGAAATGGGACCCCCAGAGGTCAGGATGTGGCTGGGCTTGCTGAAAAGAATCCACCTGGCTGCCATGCTGAAAACAGATTTGGGGAGAAGGGGGTCGCACTACGGGAAGCATGGAGGTCTGTCAGGAGGCTACTGCAAGTGCGTCAGGGGAGAGGTGCATGCCAGCCCTCTTCTTTAACTGCCGCCATTTCAGTACACTACTATAGAGTCTGTATCACTGATACGAGGTAATTTTCTCATTGTTTATGCTGACAGAGCATTATTTCACAGATGAAAATCTTCAGAAGCCTTTATCAGCTTCTCCAGAACTAGACCTCACCTCCATCACCTCTTTCATTCCAGGCTCCTTAACCACACCACTCATCATTCCCTTCTATCTCCATCATAAAAGCGCTACTATTTTGCCTTTAGCATTCAAATTCAGACACTGTTCTTTCCCTCCTCACTGATGCTTTCTCTAAATAATCTTTTCATTTCAATTCTTACCTTTGCCTGATCTATCACACCAAAACCCCATGTATTATTCTGCTACATATGTTACATATTTTTATTAGTTTTATATGTTCTGCGAAATCCAACACAGAGACACAATAGGTAATTCTCTTTATAACTAACATCACAACACAGAATTCTGAAAAACTGTCCTTAATGACAATCCTCCCCATTTAATTTTTCTATGTCTCATTTAAAGAAAGGAGAAGGACTGGAAACAACATACAAAGAAAAAAAAGTGTCTGGTATATACTAAGGATGTAATAAATGGTAGCTACTTCAAAAAAAGATTTAGACTTTCATATGCAACTTGTTAAAAGTATCTTTACTCTTTTTTCCTATTTACTAATACGTGTTTGCTAAAAAAAAATGTAACATTATACAAATATGTAACTTAGCAAAACTTCCCCACAATTCTTCAGGAATGTTAAATTTTTTAAAGTAGAAACACATAACTACTGATAAAAACAAGGTTAAGTGGGATTTCCAAACTTATAGCCTGATATGTTCAGAACCACTGACTAGCCTTGGAGGACTGTGGCAGATCTGAATGTACTATGTACAGTAAGGGAAAAATCTAGTTTAGATAAAAATTTACAGTACTAAGTTATCAGTTATTAAAAACAAACAAGGACTAGCATAATCAAAAATCAACTGTGACATTAATATTTGGTGTCATTTTTGCTAAAGAAGAGTAAGCTAAGCATGCTCTGAAGGACCAACTGGTTTTGCCAACCTTATTGACTCAACAGTGCCAAAAAAAGGGGGAAAAAAAAAAAGAGTCTATAATCCCAAATTATAGGATGTTTTAAAAACATTTATTACCAAAATTTAAGACACTGATTTGTTAATGGATTAATTCTAATGTAGAAGAGTTTTCATTCATTTCTCATAATCCTATTTACTAACTTTACTATGAAGTGAAGTGAAGTCACTCAGTCGTGTCCGACTCTTTGTGACCCCACGGACTGTAGCTACCAGACTCCTCGGTCCATGGGATTTTCCAGGCAAGAGTACTGGAGTGGGGTGCCATTTCCTTCTCCAGGGGATCTTCCCAACCCAGGGATCGAACCTGGGTCTCCTGCATTGTAGGCAGATGCTTTACCGTCTGAGCTAGCAGGGAAGCTTTACTATATGTCTCATCAAAGATGATAATCTATTTGTCCTTAGTAATTAATTTAAAAAACACTGATTAATAGCCATATTCTGTAAGAAAGGCTCTGTTGTGACTTGCTACTTTTTCAAACATTAAGTAAAGAAATCTATGCCACAGAACATCATCATCATCATTTCAGGTATTTCCTGTTTTGTGAAAAATCACCTGAAGCAACATCAGAGGCCACACATATCCTTGGTGTAAAAAGACACTTCACTCTGTATCTTCTTTGAATGACTGAAAAATATAGTTACTTAAACATGCCCTTGTTTGTTTGACCTCAACCCACACTCGTCAAAATGATGAGGGGTAGGGGAAACAAACAAGAGAAGTGAAGGGAAAGAGATACCTACTTTTCTTCAACTAATCAACCTATACTCTGGGACTTCCCTGGTGGTTGGACGGCTAAGACTCTGTGTTCCCCATGCAGAGAGCCCTGGTGCAACCCCTGGTCAAGGAACTAGATCCCACATGCCACAGTGAAGATTCTCATGTGACGTAACTAAGACTCAGTACAGCCAAATAAATACAAATGTTAAAAAAAGTTAACCTATACCCAGATGTGAGTTACTAAAACCCTGTCTGCTTTTATAAACATGTACTTGTTGTGGCAATTCCCTTCAAATTTGTCTCTGGGATATATCTGAATAAAAACAAAATAAAAAGGAAGTACAGTTAATTTAATTTTAGAGCAATCTCAGTCTCTAAAGATTTCAGCAGCTATCAGTAAAAAGGAGGAAGAAAGAATGAGGATCCTTCCACATGGAGGCAGAAGATTTCCAAGGATTCCCCATAAACTCTTAAACATAACTCGTAGTTTACACTGATTGTATTTATAGTTACTTAACCTCTCTGGCACTTTCCTTCTTCATTGGCTAAAATGACGATAATAATAGTGCCTACCTCATAAGGTTGCTATGAGGATTGATAATATATATAAAACATTTAGAATGGTCCCGAGTATCTAGTAAGTACCTTGGAAGTGTAAGCTTTCATTTTTAGAGAATGAGTTGAGCTTACTGTGGCCCATTTATTGCTCAAAGATGATGCAAATGTTTTTTTCCATGCAAAGACACTGACCAGTTTCTTACAGAAAGGTGACATCAGAGCATTGGTAGCCAGTGACTTAAAATAACTACTGTATTAACAGGTATCACTCAAGACACTCACTCCTTGAGTTAAAAACCATCAAGTCAAAACATATGTCATAGGTCTAACATTCTACTTCCTTGTTTAAATTCTCTACCAATATGTGGGAGTATCTTAAACAAATCACAGGTGGACTTAGAAATTTTCTTTTTATAAATCTGTATACTATTTATATCAAGGTGATAGGAGGAACTAGAATTTTAACCTTACAATTGTCTCAATGTTATGGGCTCACATTTGGAAATCTTTTCTCCACTACGGACTCTGTAGACCAAGAAGTCCTTAATCACCCTTGTGCCTCAGGGTACAGGAATGGGCTCCCCTATCCACATGCTACTTCACTGCTCCTACCTTTTTACCAACCTGCTCTTTTACTGTGTAACCCTAGGAGCTTTTTCAATGTGTGTGCACTTTTTGCTTTTCCAACCCATAAAACACAATTCTGCATACTTTAAAATTCTTTTAAGGCAGTACTTTCCTTACCTTGGGAGAAACTCAGAAAAAAGTCGAGCACTCTGGAAGTCAGGGAGAAGGCAAGACTATTTCTCTCCAGCCCAGGTTCAAAACTGAGGACATTTACTATGTCTCCTCTTAATATACTTCATTTTAACACAGACGAATTTGCTACAAAATGGTAACATTCAGTACACTATTTCAAGAGAGAAAGAGTTCCAGAAGCAAGCACACACTTGTTTGTGGCTTTATTGTATTCTATAGGTTTTTACTAAAGTTTCAAATATAATCTGCAATTCCCACCAGCCCCCTACTCCTGTCATTCTCTGTTCTTTCCCCCTTCCCTGTGATCTCCCTGGAGAAAGAACAGCATCTTAGATCATCCTCTGGGACGAGCTCTTCCCTTAACTACAGCTGGAATCCAAAAGGTCTTCAGTTCCCTCTTGTAATGAGCCTTGCTTCCACCTTAAATACTCCTCTTCCTGCTACCAAAAGCGGCAGTTTTAGTTCTCCAGTGAATTCTGTAAACCCTGACTGAACAAAGAACATTTTTTCATTTTTGCCAGTTCACTCAACTTGGT
This sequence comes from Connochaetes taurinus, assembly GCA_006408615.1. NCBI lineage: Eukaryota > Metazoa > Chordata > Mammalia > Artiodactyla > Bovidae > Connochaetes > Connochaetes taurinus. Next base: position 152,282 of record SJXO01002258.1, read on the forward strand.
CTAAGCTTAAACAAACTTAAGCCATTTAGGTCACTGCAAAACCAGTAACCAATACATTTTTAAAGACCTCTTGTTTATTTTTGATATTCAACATTTTGGGGTTACCCAATACTGATAAGTTTCGTTTTATTACTTAAGTTTGAATATTTGTTGCTTAGACAGAGTTCAAAAAAACTCCACATATTCACACATCCCAGTGTAAATGCGGTCATCGTTGTTTTTCAACACCATCAGTCAAAGCAATGGCAACCCACTCCAGTACTCTTGCCTGGAAAATCCCACGGACAGAGGAGCCTGGTAGGCTGCAGTCCATGAGGTAACTAAGGGTCGGACACGACTGAGCAACTTCACTTTCACTTTTCACTTTCATGCATTGGAGAAGGAAATGGCAACCCACTCCAGTGTTCTTGCCTGGAGAATCCTCGGGACAGGGGAGCCTGGTGGGCTGCCGTCTATGGGGTCGCACAGAGTCAGACATGACTCAAGTGACTTAGCAGCAGCAGCAGCAGTCAAAGCAAAGATAGCTGCAATCTCCCTCTTTTTGGCCTCCCACATGCTGGATCTTAGTTCTCCAACCAGAAATGGACCTGGGGCCCTTGGCAGTGAGAATTCAGTCTTAAGCACTGGACCACCACGGAATTTCCTATAGTTTAATTTTAACTTATTAGTATGCTTGTTCTAGAAACTCAAATTTCAAACTTTATCATATAAACTTGCTCTCTAAATTTCTCATCTCAGTAATTATAACAATGACCTTTAGTTTAGTTTGGCTCTTTAATTTTTTAATCTCTTCCAATTCCCGAAACATTTATCTATCTCCAGGGATGAGAAAATCTCATTTGTGCACAGCACTTTTCTAACTTATGAAGACTTTCTATCACCAAAATTCTTGGAATCAAAAACTCTATTTAACTGAATATACTACAGTACAACAGCAGGATCATGCTATATACTATTGATCAACTAAATTTTAAAACATACGATATGAATTTGAGTTTTCTCCTAGTCCACTAGTTAAGTTGTACGTTTCACAAATAAATATTTACTTTTTCTAGGATTATTTTAAGCCTTTATAAAATGTGCACTTCTCTAATCACTTGATTTTCCCATAGTGTCAACTGAGGGCCACAGATCATAAAGCTGGAAGGGAAACGGCTTAGAAAAACACCTGGTTTTGTAAGTGAGGCAAACAGAAGCCCAGAGGAGCAGGGTAGCTGCTTGGAGTGGAGAATAGAAGTCTGCCAACTCTGTGAATGAGGATATTCCTGCTAAGACAAAAGTATCAATGCTGATAAAAGGCAGCACTTGAAAAGAGCAGGAGACCAAGACATGAGAAAAGAAAGCCGCCACTTACCAACTGCACCTGACCCAAACGTATCATCATTGAATTGATCAATCTCTTCGTCCTCCTCTCCCAGGCCCTGAAATGCATCTTCATCTTCATCCAGAGGACAATCCTCCAAAGACTAAAAAAAAAAGAGAGAGAGAAAGATTAGCTATTCAGGAAGTTCACAGCCTCATTTTCAAAATGTTCTAAAAATGTTCTTCTTACCTTACCAATCAACACAATAGCTTCATTATAACTTTCTGTACAGATGGCATTTTTTTCTATCCCCCAATTTCCCTGACATTGGAAGATTCAGTACCTTTTCTTTCAGCTTCTCCTTCCTATTTATTTAACCTCTTCCCCCAAACTTCCATTTCTCTATTTATCAAGGCTCTAATAATAGCATTTCCTCATGCAACCAAGAAATTAGGCCTGCAACTTCCTTTCCATCACTTGTTACAATGACAACTGAAAATGAACACTTTATTATCTTGCCTGAGTTATTTTTCACTGAAATTCTCATCTTCCCCATGTTCATGTCATATTCTCAACTATTAATCCCCTTTAAAGCTTTCTCTTCATTTTCCTTCACACATTTTGTTTTTCTATAGGCTCAAATTTGGTAGTAAAAGAGAAAGCTAAGTTTTCAATCACAGTGAACTCTTGAAAAACTGTGATGTGACAAGTTCAAGCTCAGTCTCTCCTACAAGTGATGCCAACCTGGACAAGCCACATCCCTTCTGATTAATTCATTCAAAACCTCCCGAGCACCTATTGTGTCTCGTGCTGCGTTAGACTTTAAACCACAATCTCTTTAAGTGGTAATGCAGGGACAACACCATCTCCTTCAGAGGTGTTGTGAGGCTCAAAGGAGGCAAAGTTTTAGACAAACACTGGATATTGCTTAACAATGCTAGATATCACCATAACAACGTAGGTGTGTTCTAAACACTCCCTTACCTCCCCCTTCATTTCACTTTTCAACTGATTAATTTCCCAAGTTTTCTTGGGAACTTTGCCTACTGCATCTCATCGCTTCTCTCCATATTTACATAAAGCCAGTTTGATCTTGAGCCATTCCTATCAAATAGAAGGTCTCTGTGTCCACAGTTTTCGAAGACTCAGGGTCGGAAATCCACACTCTCTCTGCAGGCACACTTCTGATACACCTTGACTGACCACCTCTCACCGAGGCTGTTCCCAAACGAAAAGTAAGCTTCAGGGGCCAGTCTACCCATCTTAAGTCCTCCCAAACTCAACACAAAACAAGCAGGCGACTGCCTCCACATCCGAGGCAACTTCTCGAAGCACTCGCAAATCACGAAACTCTACTGAACCAAATCACTGCTTCTCAAATTGGAGAGACTCTTAGGGATCACCTAGGCCAACCCCGTCAGTTCCGCAAGTCCCAGAAACAGTCCAAGGGATCAGGCGTCGCTGGAGGTCACACGGCGAGTTCGCGACAGCGCCGAGACTCTCGCGCGGGGCCGCACTCCCGCGACCTCCCGCCGCCCGCTCGCCCCCGGGGACTCCTGCGGGGCGCGCCCCCCCCCGAGCCGCGGCCCTCCGCAGGAGCAGCCCTCGGCC
>SJXO01002258.1:162663-182454 GCA_006408615.1 Connochaetes taurinus
GCTCCTCCCAGTAGATGGTAGGAAGCGCCTAAAAAGCAAGAGAACTTACATACTGAGTCTGTCTTGGGCAGTCAGACAAATAGATCACTCACCTTCCAGAATCTTAAAAGATTATGTAGAGCCCTGAACAGAGTCCAGTCACGCGTACCGTCAAGGTGGTCTCAACAACATCTTACTCTCTTGGCCTTAAAAGTAGCTTCCACCATGGGAAAGGTGGGCAGAATGTACCTTCTGAGTACAGAGGAGGGGATGTGGAGCATCCGGTATCCAGGGTCCAGTTCTGGAGGCAGCAGGTGATCGTGTCCTCTTAGGGATGACTTGCAACAGCTTGTGATACATGCAACAGTTTATTATGTAAGAAGCTGAGAATCTGTTAGGTGCTGTGTTTTGATCATGGGCTGGGTGGTTTATTAGGTATGAGTTAACTGCTGAATGGTTGTGTATTAGTTTGTGCTCGCTACTGTTAACAACTTACCACAAACTTAATGGGTTAAAGCAGCACTAATTTATTCTCTTACAGTTCTGGAGGTCAGAGTCTAAAATGGGTTGTAGTACTGTGTCCTTGCTTCCAGAGATGACTAGGAGAGAATTTGTCTTCTTACTTTTTTAGTGTCTAGAGGTTGGCCGCATCCCTTAGCTTATAGCCTCATCCTCCGTTTTCAGAGCAAGAAGCGTAGCATCTCCCAGACTCTCCATCTGTCTCTCTCTCCTTCTGTTGTCACATTTTTCTCTCCCTTCCTCCTTCCTCCATCTTATAAAGTAATCTGTGATAACAGTGGGAGGGGGGACTGCGTATTCATAATCCAGGGTAGTCTCCTCATCTCAGGATCCTTAATCTCATCTGCAAAAATCCCTTTTTACTGTATAAAGTGACATACAGGTTCTGGGGGTTAAGACTTGGGGGACCATTTGGGAGACCAGTTTTCAGCCTACCCCACGTGGTATATGTGAACAATTGTGGGGTATCCAAAATGATTTTTGGTGGTATAATGAAACATTTTAACATTTAAGTGTTGGTTCTGTATACTATTTAAAGATGGAAAAAAAGATTTCACTAGGTGGAACTATGAAGGGCACTGAAAGGAGAATCAAGAATGAGCAGGGGATCAAGCGGGCTTCCCGCCCCCTCCGCCATGGGTTCCGGCAGGGGCAGCTTGGTGCTGACAAGGCCTTGGCAGTAAGAACAGGCTGTAGAGACATCTCTCCTGTGTGAGTCTGTGAGTGGCTGGCTCTTGGAGGTGAGGAAATGTGATGGTTTGCTGGGGTAGACCATGGCATTAGAGGATAAGACAGCAGAAAGTCAGTCTTGCTGCACATGTTTCTCTTATGGAGCTGGTGAGAGAAGGGGGCACGTACGGCGGTGTTGCTCCTGGGGTTCCTGCTGACTCAGCGCTGCAGAGCAGAGGTGGGGCGCTGAGAATGGGTCCCCGCATCATTCACACCAGTGATCCCCAACCTTTTTGGCACCAGGGACAGTTTTCGTGGAAGACAGTTTTTCCACAGACTAGTGGAGAGGGGGAGAGTTTGGGAGTATCCAAATGCATTACTTATTGTGTACTTTATTGTTCTTACATTGTGATATCATTATACAACTCACCATCACTCGCCACTCACTGATAGGGTTTTGATACAAGTGTGTAAGCAGCTGGCTTATGGTGGTCCCTGTGAGTCAAGCCTCTCTGGAGCCCATGATCTGTATTTGCAGCCGCTCCCCAGCACCAGCATCCCTGCCTCAGCTGCTCTTCAGATGATCGGGTGTTGCGTTCTCATCAGACCTGATGGGAGGCAGAGCTCAGTGGTAGCAGCTCTGGGGAGCAGCTGTGAACACAGATGAAGCTGCAGCTTCCTCACTGGATGCTGGTCATTCCCTGCCGTGCCATCCAGTTGGAACCCCTGATTTACACAACTCAGGAAAGGGATGATTTTTTTTTTTTTTCGCTACTTGGTCTGCAGGATCTTAGTTCCCTGACCAAGGGTTGAACCCATGTCCGCGGCACTGAAAGCACTGAGCCCTACCCACTGGACAGCCAGGGAATTCCCAGAAACTGCTTCTTAGTCAGCATTCCATTCTCTCTGCAGCACCTGCTTCAGCACCTAACCGTGTAAGTGTTCAAACACTGCCGAGTTCTTCTTTTTAGCTGTAAACCGACATACAGAAAAGAGATGGTTCACAGGCAGTGTCTTCACACCCTCTACCCTGGAGGTCCAGGTGCTCTTCAAGTGCCCCTTAGTATTACCTCCTCGCCTTGATTTCCTGTGGTTTCTGCAGAATCATCAAAACTGGACTGGGTGGCAGCATCTCATTCAAAATACAGCTTTGCCCATTTTACTGGCAATAGCTAGTGCTAAAGAAACGGGAGTGGGAAGGGTAGGGAGAGAGGGAGCAAATGTCATGAAAGCTTAATCAGCTCTTACCCTTAACTTCCTGTCCCAATACCTTGGCTTTCCTAGGCCCGAGCTTAGTGGTGCCAGGTTTCTGGCATTAGACTCCCATACTTCCCCACACCTAAATGAGAGAGACTGTGCTTCCCTGGTGGCTCGGCAGTAAAGAGTTCACCTGCCAATGCAGGAGATGTGGGGTTGATCCCGGATCGGGAAGGTCCCCTGGAGGAGGAAATGGCAATCTGCCTCAGTCCTGTTGCCTGGAGAATCCCACGGGCAGAGGAGCCTGCCAGGCTATAGTCCATGCAGTCGCAGAGTGTCCCAGGACTTAGCAACAAATGAGGAAGGGCAGTGGCCTCCACTCCAGGGCTCCTGCCTGGAGAATCCCGGGAACGGGGAAGCCTGGAAGGCTGCAGCCCACGGGGTCGCTGAGGGTCGGGTACGACTGAGCGACTTCACTTTCACTTTTCACTTTCATGCTTTGGAGAAGGAAGTGGCAACCCACTCCAGCGTTCTTGCCTGGTGAATCCCAGGGACGGGGGAGCCTGGTGGGCTGCCATCTGTGGTGTCGCACAGAGTTGGACACGACTGGCGCGACTCGGCAGCAGCAGCAGATCAGCTTCTAGTTTCTGGCCTTTTCCTGGGGCACTTGGGGGAAGCAGAGAGAGATTCAGACTATTTCATGAGCCTGTTCTTACTGGAGGGACCTTGGCTGGATCTCTTTTTTGGGGGCAAAATTCACAAAAGGAAGAGAAGCTTGTTCAACAAAGCCTGAAAATTTGCCAGCGTTGCATGAATAATACTGAAAGCCTGGTGATGTTCCACGAACAATCATACAGAAGCCCGATGAAATTACGAGGGTGCTTAAGCGCTCAGGCACGCTTGTTTCCCTCGCTTGTTAGCGGACAGGAATATATTTTGATCAGGAAGATGTCTGCATTGTGGTTTTCTTTTGTTTCTTCCCTATTGAGTAAGAGAGGATACCTATAATAGAAAACACAAGATATGTAGTATAAGACACAAGACGTTTAGGATTTGATAGTGAACTGGGGATTATATAATGTGCATAGCAAACCATCCTGGATTTAGTGGGTTAAAACAACAATAATGATTGATTTGGCTAATGAACCTGCAGTTTGGCTAGGACCATCTCTGCTCCAGGTGGCATCAGTTGGTACTGCTTGAAGGCTGGGGGTGACTCAGTGGTTGGTTGCTGGAATCATCTGATGTTTCACTCACTATCTGGCATTTGATGCTACCAGTCAGCTGGGGGCCCAGTGGGGTTTTCAGCCACAGCACTTACTTGTGGGCTTTCTATGCGGTTTCCTACTTTCTTCCCAGCATGGTGGCTGGGTTCCAAGAGCAAGTGTCCCAGAAGGGTCCGTTGGGGGTGTGTCCCTTTTATAATCCAACCTAGAAAGTCACAAAACATCACTTCTGCTGTAGTTACAAGTCCATCCAGGTTGGAGGGAAAGACGGACCCCATTTCTGGAGAGGAAAAGTGTCAGCATTATCATGTGAGGAGCACATGGGGGAAGGGATGTGACATCAAGGTCATTTTTGGAAAACACAATCTGTCACAAGGGCTAAGAGGTAGGAACTCAGGCCCTTTGGATCAGACAGGCTCAGAAACCTCTGGAAACAGAAGTCAAGTCTCACAAGGCAAATATTTTTCTCCCCTTAGGAAGTCACTACCACCACCACCAGGACCGCTATCTGCGTTTATTATAACTGTGTGTGAGGAAGGGGTATATTCGGAGGAGGCTTGGGGAATCTCTGTAATTTGGGAGCTTGTTAAATCTCTGGTAGGTGTATGCCCTGATTCCACAGTGGCATATGGGCAAAGGGCACATAAAACCCCCTGAAACCCAACCTATCAACGGCTGCCCTGTTTATTTCAATCACTCCCAAGACAGTGCAGTTTGTGTTCACTAACATGTCATGTTAGTTATCTATTGCTGCATAAAAAATAGCCCCCAAATAGAGTAGCTTAAAACAAAAGTCATTTACTATCTCACAAAATTTCTGAAGGTTGGGAGTCTGGGAGCAGCTTAGCTGGGTGGTTTTGGCTCATTGTTCTAGGAGGTTGCAGTCCTCCGAAGGCCTGCCTGGGGCTGCAGGATCTGGACCCGAGATGGCTCACTTACACGGCTGTTGGCCAAAGGCAGCGGTTCCCCCCTGGCTCTTCACAGGAGGCTGTGGTTCCTTGCCATGTGGACGTCTCCACGGGGCTTCCTGATTGTCCTCAGGACGCAGGAGGTCCTCTTAGAGTGAGTAGCGTGAGTATGAGGCTGCAATACCTTTTATGACCCAGCCTCAGAAGCCATTTGTCATCATTTCGGCCACATTCTTTTTGCTAGAAATAAGTTAAGTACACCCTGACACTCAAAGAGAGCGGAGTTAAGCCCCACCTTGTAAAGAGAGATACATCAAAGGATTTGTGGATGTTTTAAAACCAGCACATCACAGCCTATGTGAGGGCAGACTCCAGACCTTCTCATCATGGCCGTTTCCTGGAGAGATGAACAGACTCTAACATTATGATGTAAATGATTATGAAATGGGTTCTCAGGTTTAGCAGTAAAGAGTCCACTGGCCAGTGCAGGAGATGCAGGCGCCACGGGTTCAGTCCCTGGGTCGGGAAGATCCCTGGAGAAGGAAATGGCAACCCCCTCCAGTATTCTTACCTGGAGAATCCCAGGGACAGGGGAGCCTGGTGGGGCTATAGTCCATGGGGTTGCAATGAAATGATTATAAAATAGAATGCAAATAAGGTGGTATTGGTGCAGGAATATACAGACTGATTTATGGAACAAAGTAAACAGCCAAGAACGTAACATAAATGTGCCTTTAGTGTGTGATAAAGATGACAGCTCAATTCAATGGATAAAGGAAACATGGTTTGAAAATTATACTAAAGCAAGTGGTTACTTGTTTTGGGAGGAAAGTTTACCTTGTAGCACAGCATAAACCAGAATAAATGCACAGCACGCAGCAGAACGATAGATCAGTGCCATGCAGCAGGAGCAAGATATGAATGAATATTTGTATGATTTCAGGATAAAATGTCAGGACTTCTTTACTGTAAAAATGGAAACATTTCAAATTTTAAATACTGAATTCCATAATAATGAACATATCATACATATGTATATCAGTTCAGTTCAGTTCAGTCGCTCAGTCGTGTCCGACTCTTTGCGACCCCATGAATCGCAGCACGCCAGGCCTCCCTGTCCATCACCAACTCCCAGAGTTCATTCAGACTCATGTCCATCGAGTCAGTGATGCCATCCAGCCATCTCATCCTCTGTCGTCCCCTTCTCCTCCTGCCCCCAATCCCTCCCAGCATCAGAGTCTTTTCCAATGAGTCAGCTCTTCGCATGAGGTGGCCAAAGTATATAATAATCATTAACAAAATTTTAAAATATTTTTCACACATATGAGAAAGTGTTAAAATACCAAGACAAAAATAAATCTCAAAGTTCTTTAAGNCTCCCAGAGTTCACTCAGACTCACGTCCATCGAGTTGGTGATGCCATCCAGCCATCTCATCCTCTGTCGTCCCCTTCTCCTCCTGCCCCCAATCCCTCCCAGCATCAGAGTCTTTTCCAATGAGTCAGCTCTTCGCATGAGGTGGCCAAAGTATATAATAATCATTAACAAAATTTTAAAATATTTTTCACACATATGAGAAAGTGTTAAAATACCAAGACAAAAATAAATCTCAAAGTTCTTTAAGCATCTTAAAAAAACTCACACAAATTTAGATGGCTGTAAATATATAAGAAGATGAATTAATAAACAATTGTAAACCAGATAAATAGTTGCTGCTGTAAAACCATCAAGTTGACAAATAATAAGAGAGAAAGAAAGAAAAAAAGAAGGAAAGAGAAGGAAGGAGGAAAGAAGAGAGGGAAGGAAAGACAGAGAGAAGGAAGGAAGGAAACCAGCCCAGGGTTGATCATAAAGTTATAAGGTCAGTGCCTTTGCGGAGCAACAGACTGGTTTCAAATAGGATGAGGAGTACGTCAAGGCTGTATATTGTCACCCTGCCTATTTAACTTATATGCAGAGTACATCATGAGAAATGCTGGGCTGGAAGAAGCACAAGCTGGAATCAAGATTGCTGGGAGAAATATCAATAACCTCAGATATGCAGATGACACCACCCTTATGGCAGAAAGTGAAGAAGAACTAAAGAGCCTCTTAAGGAAAGTGAAAGAGGAGAGTGAAAAAGTTGGCTTAAAAATCAACATTCAGAAAACTAAAATTATGGCATCTGGTCCCATCACTTCATGGCAAATAGATGGGGAAACAATGGAAACAGTGGCAGACTTTAGTTTGGGGGGGCTCCAAAATCACTGCAGATGGTGACTGCAGCCATGAAATTAGAAGACGCTTGCTCCTTGGAAAAAAAGTTATGACCAACCTAGACAGCATATTAAAAAGCAGAGACATTACTTTGCGAACAAAGGTCCATCTAGTCAAGGCTTTAGTTTTTCCAGTAGTCATGTATGGAGGTGAGAGTTGGGCTATAAAGAAAGCTGAGCACTGAAGAATTGATGCTTTTGAACTGTGGTGTTGGAGAAGACTCTCGAGAGTCCCTTGGACTGCAAGGAGATCCAACCATTCCATCCTAAAGGAAATCAGTCCTGAATATTTATTGGAAGGACTGATGCTGAAGCTGAAACTCCAGTACTTTGGCCACCTGATGTGAAGAACTGACTCATTTGAAAAGACCTTGATGCTGGGAAAGATTGAAGGCGGGAGGAGAAGGGGACGACAGAGGATGAGATGGCTGGATGGCATCACTGACTCAATGGACATGAGTTTGAGTAAACTTCAGGAGTTGGTGATGGACAGGAAGGCCTGCCATGTTGCAATCCATGGGGTCGCAAAGAGTCAGACATGACTGAGTGACTGAACTGAACCTTTGTGAATGGGGCTTTGCTCATGGCTCAGTGGTAAGGAATCCACCTGTCAATGCAGGAGACGCGGGTTCAATCCTGGGTGGGGAAGATCCCCTGGAGGAAGATATGACAGCCCACTCCAGTGCCCTTGCCTGCAGATTCCCATGGACAGAGGAGCCTGGTGGGCTGCAGTCTATGGGATCCCAAAGAGTCAGACATGACTGACTGAGCACACACCTTTGTGAGTCATCTGTGCGAGTACAAATTAGTGGTCTTTCTAGAATGTGGTTTGGCAGTGTGTAACTAGGGGGTTAAAATATTTTTTTAAGTGGCATGGGCTTACTTGCTCCGAAGCATGTAGGACCGTCTAGGATCAGGGATCTAACCAGTGTCTCCAGCATTGGCAGGCAGACTCCTTACCACTGAGCTACTGGAAGCCCTGGTAGGCACCTAAATGCCGGTAAAAATAAATGGGTATGTTATGACAGTCATGGTTTTGAAGGCTACCGGGGTGTGCCAGATGTTTGTGCTACAAGTTAGAGAACAAAGCAGGGTATCAAAGCTCCTTGGTATATGGTATATGGACAGGGAGGCCTGGCATGCTGCGATTCATGGGGTTGCAAAGAGTCAAACACGACTGAGCAACTGAACTGAACGTATAAAGTACCCAAATGTTATCTGAGGCTCAGTTGGTGAGGTTAGGACTTCCCGGTGGCCCAGCGGTTAAGACTTTGCGCGCCCAGTGCAAGGGGCGCGGCTTGGTCCTTGGTCGGATAACGAAGGTCCTGGAGGCCACAGTGAAGGGGAAAAAGGTCGGACCGTAACATCGCAGACCGGCAGGGGCGCGGACAGGAAGACGGTCTCATTCCAGTTCTGCCAAAGAAGTATTGTTAGTTCCTTCACCCCTCCTTGAAATGTCCCATTCGTATTGAGAAGAAAATGGAATGAAGATATTGTTTCTAATTTTAAAGCATCACCCGTTACACTTTTTTCAGTGGCATATCAGATATTAATGTATTATACTTTTACAACTTCTTAAGACTGACTGACCTTGAAATAAACATTTCCCCAAACTCAGTCAAGAGAGAGGAGAAAAAGAAGAGTTTCTGAGAGGAAATCTGAAGAATCATCAGTGTTCTTAGAGGACTCTCCGGTACTCCACAAACAGTTACTGAATACCCCGTATATGCAGATCTCTGAATAGCATCGTGGAGAGATTACAAAGAAATAGGAACATTCTTTGCCATCACTTGATTATTAATTCAATAAATATGTATTGAGTGTTTAGTTAGCTACTATTTTTGACTTCCTGGTGGCTCAGCTGGTAAAGAATCCGCCTGCAATGCAGGAGACCTGGGTTCAATCTCTGGGTGGGGAAGGTCCCCTGGAGGAGGGGCAGGCTACCCACTCCAGTATTCTTGGGCTTCCCTGGTGGCTCAGCTGGTAAAGAATCTGTCTGCAGTGTGGGAGATCTGGGTTTGATCCCTGGGTTGGGAAGATCCCCTGGAGGAGGGAAAACCTAACCACTCCAGTATTCTTGCCTGGAAAATCCCATGGACAGAGGAGTCATGGGCTTGCAGAGTCAGACACGACTGAGCGACTTCACATCCACTTTCACTTCAGGGTTCATGGATGGAAAATATTCCTTTTATAAGCCTGAAAATGAAAGTGAAGTTGCTCAGTCGTGTCCAACTCTTTGTGACCCCATGGACTGTAGCCTACCAGACTCCTCCGTCCACGGGATTTTCCATGCAAGAGGACTGGAGTGGGTTGCCATTTCCTTCTCCAGGGAATCCTCCTTGTGTCTTATAAGCCTGGTACAGCTTAATTCCTTTGGGTTTAGAAAACATGGCCACTAAAAACCTGCCCATCTTATTAGCACTCTTCAGTTTGGCTTTAAATCATTCAGCGCTCAAAGCTCCTACTGTTTCTGCACATAAGGAGAATATCCACCCCCTCCATCTCCTTGCATCTCTGCGTGAAGGAGGCCAGGCTGGTGTGCGCTGCCCATCGGGGTCACTGCCCTGGGCGGCACCACCGAGAAGGGACTGAACGTCGAAGACACATTTCTCTAGACCAGCGCTCCCCCACTATTGGCACCAGGGCCGGTTTCCTGGAACAGATTTTTCCCGGGACCAGGGTACAGGGAGGGGAATGGTTTGGGGATGATTCAAGCACATTACATTTACTGTGCACTTTATTTCTATTATTGCATCAGCTCCGATCATCAGGCATTCGCTCCTGGACTTTGAGGACTTCTGCTCTAGACTGTTGGCAGTATGCTGGGCTAGAATAGACTCTCAAAGGGAAACGAGAATTTAAAACAAGCGTCTTGCTTCTGATGCTCGGTAGCTGCTCTCACACACATAAACATTCGTCCCACCCAGCAGTCCTCACTACCAAGCCGCCCAGATGCTCGCGTGTTTTGTTCATCACCACTTGGACCTGGGTCAGAGTCATCCTCATGGGAAGGACGTTTAGGTTTCTGTAAAGGGGCAAGATTTCAAGGGTCTCATAAAGACTGTCATCCCTAAAATTATTATTTTTTCCCTGATAAAAAAGAAAATTCACCCAGCTAAAATAAAAATGTGAGCTAAGATGGATGGGAGTAGGCGTGTAAATTAAGAGGGCCAGGTAAATGCCCTATTGTATCTGTCAATAGCACCTTATCTGATTTTATTTGCCAGAATCAATTTAGCTGCTTTTTCAGGCCCTACAAAGGGCATTTAGGAGGAGAGGGTGACATTTACTGGGTGTAAACCTTGGCCTTCCCTTGTGGCTCAGATGGTAAAGAATCTGCCTGCAATGCAGGAGACCTGGCTTCTACCCCTGGGTTGGGAAGATCTCCTGGAGAAGTGAACGGCTGCCCACTCCAGTATTCTGGCCTGGAGAATTCCATGGACTAAACAGTCCATGGGGTCCCAAAGTCAGACACGACTGAGCGACTTTCATTTCACAAAATTTGGGGCGTGACTAAATGTCTTCCAGCAACTCAGACAATTTGTCAAATACGACTTTAAACTTTGTCAATGTATGTACGTTCAGCTAGCTTATTTAAATATTGTTAAAATGTTCAGCAGGTAGGAGGTTAGCTATTAATACCTCCATCTTGGGGCTAGGACACAGAAAGTGTAATTAACTTGACTCATTATCTTTCAGGGATTTGCAACATTTAGATCTCCTTGTAGGTAGCAAAGGTGACATACATCTTGGCTTGATTCTTGTCCCCAAACCATGAACCATCTGTGATCTTGTCACTGAAAACAGTCAAGGAACCCAGGACAAACCAGTGAATGACTTTTCCCAGGTCGTAGATCTTTTATACACAGAAGCATGACCTTAATGACATTTAAAACTAGAGGAAAAGACAAAGAGTTTCATCCAAAATTTCTAGCTAATTCTTTGAATCTACAAGGTGTCTGTGGTTGGGCTACTCTAAAAATACTACTGATTCGAATAAAAATTACATGAGTGAGACTTGGCTGAGCCTATAAGCGGTTCCTGTATCTGCAGACTCAAAGCTGTGGTTATAGGCACCACAGCTTTGGTTATAGAGGCAACCTCTGCTTCTTTAAAACACAGTCATACTGACTGGTCCACAAAATTGGCAATAAAGTCTGGTAGGGTTAAGAGCTATTTAGAAGAATGTAATAAGAACTCTGCAACTAACCTATCTTTTGATAGATCTAACTCACTCTGAGTAGCACATGCCCAGGAAAATATTTTAAAAGCAAAAAAGGCTATTTGTATGAAGATATTTCTAGTGATTGCATTCATTTGAATTAAAAAAAAAACTCAGTAATTGGAAACTGGATAAGTATATTTTTATGTTACGATTGCTATCATAGATTGTTATATAGCCATTAAGTAGTATTGATATATGTAAAACCACATGGAAAAATGTTTAAATGAGACTCAAAGTGTTAAAACACAAATTATTGTGTTTACTGATCGAACTTGTATAAAGATTTCTCTGCATTAGAAAGAATCAAAAGAAAACACTATAATTAGAGTTTAAGAGATTCTTTTTTTTTCCCTATAAAATACTGATGTGTGAAATAAAAAATAAAAGACTAATTGGTAAATGAAAAAACAAAAACTTGAGTCTGGAGTCAAGAAGACCTTGCCAGCTGTGTAGCTATGACAACCGTATCTATATGCATTTCACTTCAGTCTTCAAAGTGCAAGTGATTAGCACCCACCCTATAAAATTGTTGTAAAGGGTAAATGAAGGAATGATTTATACAGGGCCTGGTGTTGTCATAACAGGCTAAGTATTATCATAACTGATTTATCAAAAGCTGTACCAGTGGCCATGTGTGAGTTTTATCAGACGGCATGAGTTATTCTGATGTAATATTGTATAAGAACCCAGTGATCATTGTTTCCTGCTTTCGTTTCTTTCTGTACAATAATATGCCTTCCTGCATCTGATTATCTGCACAGGATAACGTACGTTGGTGTGGCATTGTTATTACCCCAAGTTGAACCGGTACGACCCAGTCTCATGAAGAAATCCCTGACCGTAAAAATATTCCTAACTCTGTGAGAAATTGCCAGTGTATCTTTACCTTCCTGGGTTTTAATCACTATAATTGATGACTAAGGCTGTGTATATATGTTTTCTCTCATTTCAGGTTCTCCAAGAAGGAGGGTCTCAAGGCTCTTGAATCCTGGGCATACCAGTGCACACGTAGCAACTAGTACCAGCATGCAGGAGGCAATGTAAGGGTGAATTCAGTGAATAAATCAGTGACTTCTTACTTTTATGTGCTGGGAAAGAGAGAGAATATACAGCACAGTCTGGAAGATTTTAAGGTTCTTGTAAAGACTAGTTCAATGTAGGGTCTTATTTTGATCCTTTATAAGAAACAAAAAATTGTAGGGAACGTCTCTAGACCATCCTGAATCTTGGGGCCAGAGCCAAAACAATTTCTACTTGTTACTTTAGGACCACACAGATTCGTGTTACATAACGAGGTCTTAAGGAGTTGGCCTGTCTGCCCTCGGAATGATCATTACCGTTCTTGTGGCTAGATGCATAGCCCTCAGTTCTCTTCACTGTGGCTAGATGCATAGCCTCAGTTCTCTTCACTGTGGCTAGATGCATAGCCCTCAGTTCTCTTCACTGGGAAGTTATCGGATACTTTTCTATTCTGAACCCAAACAGGAAATTGCTCAGTTGATTCCCTTTGTCTGTCTTCACTTGCACTAAATTGGGAGAACAAGGCCCTGCGACGAATGGCATGGCATGAATAAGTCTGATTATCTGGATAGAAAGTCAACACAAAACAAACAAAAAGAAAGTCAAGGCTTAGATCAAAATTCTGTGGTGCTGCCAGCCTTCCAGATTTTTGCAGATGTTACGAAAACCAAAGACAGATCATCTTTATTATCCTAAGGAATGATTAGGATCATTTCGTTGTCGTGAAGAACTCTAAATGGCATAATCTGTATCTTTACTATAGTCTGTGTCTTCATAGTTGGACCTTAAACACAGAGGTAAATCATCTGACACCCTCAAAGGCAGCTAAGAGAGATGCTGGGTTTGGCTGAGAACTTACCTTCTATAGAAGAATAAACCTGTCTTCTAAGCCAAGTATAATGCTAAAGACTCCCACTGTCCCGAAGCCTCTACAGCTCCTGCAGGGGTTGACACTAATCTCCTGGGGCCCCTGGATCCCTGCCCAGAAGCAAGGGCCAGGTTGAGGCACACGCCTCGTCACTGCTACTCCTCCTCAGAGCTCAGACTTGCCTGCAGGAATCTCTGTTAAGTGAAAGCTCTTCTTCAGCAGTTTGGCATCTCGTTCTGTTTTATTTAGAGTGAGGCATTCCCCTCTCAGAGCTTGGACACCGGAAGTGTTGCACAACCAACAGGTAAATTTACATCTTCAACAGCAGTTGGTAGCCCTTAGAAATTTCAAAGCAGGAAAAGCAAAAGCTTTTATTAGTCATTGTTAGTAGCTTTTCAAGGGTCGACTTGATACTTTGCACTGGTACTTTGCCTTGATGATGTCATTCTCTTTCTCTATTGTTTTAAAAATTGTTCCTAAGTACACCTGAAAGGGCTTCTCCCAGGAGGTGCTAGTGGTAAAGAATTCACCTGCCAAGGCAGGATAAGCAAGTTTCCATTCTTGGGTCAGGAAGATCCTCTGGAGGAGGAAATGGCAACATACTCCAGTATTCTTGCCTGAAAACCCCATGGGCAGGAGGAGCTGGGCGGGCTACAGTCTGTGGGATTGCAAAGAGTCGGATGCGACTGAGCGCAGAGCACGGGAACTGACGCAGCGTTGTAAATCACCTGTGCTCCAGTAAAATTTTCAACAAATGAGAAAGCTATAAAAAATAGTTCCTAGGGTGTTATGTGGGTGTTATACTCTGTGATACTCTTGTTACACCAGAAGGCAACAGCCAGAATAATTTCTCTTCTAAAGTAAGATCACTAGTGCTATTTTTATATAAAGAAAATGAATATTAAGTAATACAATATCTAGTTACCTAAAGGGTTGAGAGATTGGATCAAACATATGATTATTTTGATGCAAGTCCCTTGAAATTTTATGTGATAAAGGCAAAATCTGGGGCTAACAGAATACCTCTTTATTTTTCAGATATTCTGAAGTTTTGTAGACACAGTAAAATACTCGTTTAAAAATAATGTAAACTATACATGTATCACAATGTGTAATTTTTTCCAGGTGCTCTTACTTTACTCTTTTATTCTAAAAGGGGGCAGAGCACACCCTTGGAAAGAATGAGATAGCCCCAGGACACAACATGAACCGACTAGAGCCAAAGGGGCAAGGGCGGGGGACACGTTGACCTCCCTTAGACCTTGAGCCTCAGTATGTGATCACTGTAACGCGTCAGCAACTAAGGCACCAGGACGCTTCCAAAGCCAACTATCAAAGGCCAAAAAGTGGGTGATGTTCCAGTTTCTGGAAATTCCTGCCCCTTCCCACAAATAGTTGGAATAATCCTCCCACTTATTAGCCTATGAAATTACCCAGTTCATAAAAACTAACCACACCATTCTTCAAGGTCACTCTTACCTTCTGAGATGGCCCATATGCTGTCTATGGAATGTGTTTCTCTCTAAATAAACCCACTTCTTCCCTGGTGGTTCAGACGATAAAGCGTCTGCCTGCAGTGCGGGAGACCCAGGTTCAATCCCTGGGTGGGGAAGATCTCTTGGAGAAGGAAATGGCACCCCACTCCAGTATTCGTGCCTGGAAAATCCCATGGACAGAGGAGCCCGGTAGGCTACAGTCCATGGGGGTCGCAAAGAGTTAGACACGACTTCACTTTCACTTTTCTTACCTAAAAACAAAAAACAATCCCCCCTCATTTAAAAGTAATGTAAAATGTATGTAAAATATACAAATATTACAGTATGTAATGTTTTCCAGATACTTTTGCATTACTCTTTTATTCTAACGCTATTTTGTGAGCTCAAGATTATTATTTGTGTTTTACAGATGAATTAATAGACACTCACCCAGGTTAAGTCATGCACAGTGCTTGAGACAAGGCTGAAATCCAGGTTTCATACCTTGAAGTCCCTTTTCTTTTGTTTTTGCGCAGCACGTTGCTTGGTACTGAATCTTACAAAAGTCTTAAGAGCAACAGGTTAACACAGACAAGCCTCATCTTCTGAGCCTCAGTGGTACAATGCCAGGGGGAGGTTTCTTTTACTATATTAGGCTTCCCTTGTGGCTCAGCTGGTAAAGAATCCGCCCACAATGCGGGAGACCTGGGTCCGATCCCTGGGTTGGGGAGATCCCCTGGAGACGGGAAAGGCTCCCCACTCCAGGATTCTGGCCTGGAGAACTCCAGGGACTGTGTAGTCCATGGGGTCGCAGAGTCGGACACGACTGAGCGGCTTTCACTCTTTCTCTTCCAGTGAAACGACCTGCTGCCCTAGACGGCAGGGGAGCCTTTGTGGATTTTTCCTCTCCCCTGTCTTCCTGCTGCTTGGCCTCAGACTTGGGTGCTGTCAAGGGAAGCTCCCTTCAGCACAAGCTGAGCAAAGCCTTCTCAGCCTTCCGACCCAACAGGAGAACCTCGGGAACTGGGAAGCACCAGGGAGATTCTGGAGAGGGAGGGTCTTAGGGGAACAGCCGGATGGGGTTGCTTATCAACTGCCAGGCTCAGCCTTGAGCCACAGATGAGTGGAAACGATTCTACACAGCAAGACTTCGAGAACCGAGCTAAGAGATAAATTGCTTTTCAGGTGCCAGACTGGCCACAGGGTGCTGAAATGCGTGTGGGATGCATCTGAATATCCCATTTTTGCTTTGAAATATCCCTTCTTGTGGAAAATGGACATTGAGACCACAACATGAAGGGGTGGTGGCGGTAAGAGAATTTCCTGCCCTTTGACTCTAATAACCAGAGAAATCACGGCGACTTGGGGTGATAGGGACCATGCCAGAGAAGCAGGATGGGGGGACAGATGGTCAAGATCTGGGGAGAGCTGTGAACGCTGCTGACGCCGCAGCTGGACCACCCTCTCGGGCAGTGGATCTTAAACTTTATTAAGTATCAGGATCACTTGGAAGGCTTGTGAAAACTCAGGCTGCTGAACTTCGCCTTCTGCAGTTTCTGACTGAGTAGGTCTGGGCTGGGCCTGAGAGTCCGCGTTCGTAACGGCTTTGAGGTGACGCGGATGCTCCTGGCGCTGGAAGAGCCCTTAGAGGGTCCCTGCCGTCAAGGAGCATTGCAGAGGGACCAGCTCGGCTCCGGGTGCGTGTTAGTAACTGGAATAAGAGAGACGCCAGATGGAATCCTGGGTGATTTAACACTTCCGCCTAACAGTTAGGTGTTCAGTGTTACACACACACACACACACACACACAGTGTTCAGGCCCTAACCCAAGCTCAAGAGACTTCCCTGGTGGTCCAGCGATCAAGCATCCACCAGCCAGGGCCGGGGGTGTCAGTTCGATCTCTGGTCCGGGAACTAAGACCCCACATGCTGTGGAACAACGACACTCAGGCCCCGCGCCTGAGCCCACGGCCTGGAGCTCTGCGCCGCAGAGAAGCCTCCGCAAGGAGAAGCCCGAACGCAGCTAGAGAGTAGCCCCTGTCAGGGCAACTAGAGAAAGTCCGCGGGGGGTTACAAAGACCCAGTTCAGCCAAAAACGAACAGACAAACGAACAAATGAGGAGTAATACGTATATGTAGAAAACCCAAAAAACAAAAATAAATAAATAAGAAATACATCTATGTAAAAAAAAACAAAACAAAAATAAACAAATAAGAAATAATACATATATGTAAAAAAAGCAAAAAACAAAAATAGCAAAGAAGAAATAATACATATATGTTAAAAAAAAACAAAACAAAATTGAATAAATAAACACATAAGAAATGACACATATGTGTAAAAGCACTCTGACCCTACCCTGGGAGCAGCCCCTTCTTCCTGCTCCCCCTCCTCCCCTCACACTGAGCAGCCCATCTTCCTGCTCCCCCTCCTCCCCGCACACTCCTCAGTGCCCCCCTTTCCTCCTTTGGGAGCTGTTGCATCAAGTGTGCAAAGAGTGTCTGCGTCTCCCCGACCTCAGGAACAGCTCCCTCTGTCTCCCCCACCTCCGTCTCCTTCCCTTCCCTCATCCCCTTCCCGTCTTTCCACTCTACTTCCTCCTTATCTTAGAAGCACTTACAAAGCATAGTTGGAATTTCCATGAGAACAGTTCCAATTCTCAGCACAGTGGTGACTCAGAGGAGGTCAGGGAGACTTTCTTCAAATAATTATTAAATTGTTGCAACATCAGACACCTGGTTCCATTGCCTATAGATACTCATAATACCTTTCGGCTCACTTCTCAGCCATACATTGCTGAATTTTCCAGGTGAAGACTGGGTCTATGTGGGGTTCACTGATTCGGTTCCAGTTTTGGTAAACTGAACGTACAACATATATCCATTAAGATAGATCGGTGTCTAGAAAAATCAAACGAAAGAGCACTGTATTCACAGTGAAGCCCACCCGCCTATCGCTGGGTGTGGCTACCACACAAGCTGGCCTCTGTACCTTTTGTTCTTGGGATGTGGGAAGAAAGAGACAGAACCTGAGAAAAATAACAGATGACCTAGTTTCAGCAAGTTCCACGAGAAACAGGGAAGAACCCTTTTGAGTGTCAAAAAGCAATCACATTTACAACCTTTCTGACATCAGGAAGAAAAGAATGAGCTTGTTCTAATTCTTTTCATAATTTTCCTTTTTAGAAAAATATCCATAAATAAAACTTTCTCAACCTACCCATATAAACAGCATATCTGAACTTAATGATCAGAGATAATGGAGCAGTCTTAGGAACAAAAAAGCCCATTATTTGTATTATTAAAAAACTGGACACACCTAAAACGTTCAGTTTGGCTGGAATGGTTTGACTCTGTATTAACCAGCTCTTGCTTCGAAGATGTTGTGCAGCAAACCAGCCCCAAACCCAGCGACTTACAAGCGTGAATTTACTTCTTTACTTAAAAAAATTGTGCAGGTGGCTGTGGGCCAGCGTGGGTTGCTCTGATTCAAGCTGCAGGTGGGACAGATTTGTCTTCAGACTGTGTTTCGTCTTCTCCACACATGTTGTTTTCGGTCCAAACTGAAGGGTCATGCTTCCTGGGGCATGGTTTTCTCATTGTGACGCAGGAAGGTAAGGGGATTAGTCAAACCAAGTGAGCGTGTCTGAAATTTGTGCTCCATGGTGTGTGCTAACCTTCCATTGGTCAGAGAGTCACATGACCAAGACCAGCATCCAGGGAGCTGCCGGCTTGCCCTGCCCAGTCCAGGGTCCCAGTCCAGGGTGCAGCCAGGTCATGTGGTGGAGGGAGCTGGGGCAGAGCTGAGAATGGCAGTCTCTGTCTAGGAGACACCCTAACAGGCACATAACGAGAGGTGGCTGTGGCTGAGCTCCGCTGATAAGTCGTGTCCAACTCTCTGTGACCCCGTGGACTGTAGCCCACCAGGTTTCTCTGTCCATGAGATTTCCCAGGCGAGAGTACTGGAGTGGGTTGCCGTTTCTTCCTCCAGCGGTCTTCCTGATCTGGAGATCGGATCTGCTGTCTCCTGCATTGCAGGTGAATTCTTTACCACTGCATCACCTGATAAGCCCACACGATGAGATATTTTTCTTAAAAAAAAACAACCAAAAACCCCACAGCTTTTTATTGTGGGTAATGTCAGAATGCTGAAGCTGAGACTCCAATCCTTTGGCCCCCTGATGCGAAGAGCTGACTCACTGGAAAAGCCCCTGATGCTGGGAAAGATTGAGGGCAGGAGGAGAAGGGGATGACAGAGGATGAGATGGCTGGATGGCATTGCTGACTCAATGGACATGAGTTTGAGTAAACTCTGGGAGTTGGTGATGGACGGGGAGGCCTGGCGTGCTGCAGTCCATGGGGTCACAAAGAGTCGGACACGACTGAGCGACTGAACTGAACTCAACTGAATGTCAAAATATGCAAACAGCAAGAGGAATCCAGGGAACCCCTAGGTGCCCTCACTCAGCCCCAGCAATCATCAACACTGGCTTCCCTTCCTTTATCTGAATTTCCATTCACCCACCCCCAACTCCAGTTGGGTTACATTAACTCCTAGATATCATATACTATAGAATCTGTATGTAAGAGAATTTTTAAAAAAAAGCATTGGCCATGATCTCTTGAACCATAATTTCTTAAGAACGTGATGGAATCTTAGTTATAAAAAACTATGTCAATTATCGGTTTGAATGACGCAGGAAATGAACATAAATTTTTGTAAAAGAGGATAATGTGTTATTACAGGTACATTAAAAGCATGCTATATAAGAGATCAAGTGGAAATTTAACAAAATGCTAATAACAGTTGTTCTTTAGTAGTGGGAATAAAGATGAATTTTAAGAACTTTTAATTTCTATCCACTTATGCACTTTCTTTAATAATTATGGATTACTTTTATAATGATGACAAATTTCAGTTCAAACATAAATTTAAATTCCTGGGCAAGGCAGCTTCCTTGTTTGGATATGCAATCTTCCCTAACAGTCCTGTAACTAGTTTACTGAAAAGGAAGCACAGAAAAGTAGAAAGAGACATACACTTGCCATCAAAGGACCTTGGGCAGACCACTCAGACTCTCACAACCTAGGTGGACTCCCCATCTGTCAAATAAGGATAATGTAAGAGCAAGCTTCATAAATTAAATAAGCAGGGTGACAATATACAGCCTTGACGTACTCCTTTTCCTATTTGGAACCAGTCTGTTGTTCCATGTCCAGTTCTAACTGTTGCTTCCTGACCTGCATATAGGTTTCTCAAGAGGCAGGTCAGGTGGTCTGGTATTCCCATCTCTCTCAGAATTTTCCACAGTTTATTGTGATCCACACAGTCAAAGGCTTTGGCATAGTCAATAAAACAGAAATAGATGTTTTTCTGGAACTCTCTTGCTTTTTCCATGATCCAGCGGATGTTGGCAATTTGATCTCTGGTTCCTCTGCCTTTTCTAAAAC
>SJXO01002258.1:182989-197041 GCA_006408615.1 Connochaetes taurinus
TTTTTTGCATTTCTTTTCCATGGGGATGGTCTTGATCTCTGTCTCCTGTAGAATGTCACGAACCTCCACCCATAGTTCATCAGGCACTCTCTCTATCAGATCTAGGCCCTTAAATCTATTTCTCACTTCCACTGTATAATCATAAGGGATTTGATTTAGGTCATACCTGAATGGTCTAGTGGTTTTCCCTACTTTCTTCAATTTAAGTCTGAATTTGGCAATAAGGAGTTCCTGATCTGAGCCACAGTCAGCTCCTGGTCTTGTTTTTGTTGACTGTATAGAGCTTCTCCATCTTTGGCTGCAAAGAATATAATCAATCTGATTTTGGTGTTGACCATCTGGTGATGTCCATGTGTAGAGTCTTCTCTTGTGTTGTTGGAAGAGGGTGTTTGCTATGACCAGTGCGTTCTCTTGGCAAAACTCTATTAGCCTTTGCCCTGCTTCATTCCGTATTCCAAGGCCAAATTTGCCTGTTACCGCAGGTGTTTCTTGACTTCCTACTTTCGCATTACAGACTTGACATGGAACCACAGACTGGTTTCAAATAGGTAAAGGAGTACGTCAAGGCTGTATATTGTCACCCTGCTTATTTAACTTCTATGCAGAGTACATCATGAGAAACACTGGGCTGGAAGAAGCACAAGCTGGAATCAAGATTGCCAGGAGAAATATCAATAACTTCAGATATGCATATAACACCACCTTTATGGCAGAAAGTGAAGAGGAACTAAAAAGCCTCTTGATGAAAGTGAAGGAGGAGAGCGAAGAAGTTGGCTTAAAGCTCAACATTCAGAAAATGAAGATCATGACATCTGGTCCCATCACTACATGGGAAATAGATGGGAAAACAGTGGAAACGGTGTCAGACTTTATTTTTGGGGCTCCAAAATTACTGCAGATGGTGATTGCAGCCATGAAATAAAAAGACGCTTGCTCCTTGGAAGAAAAGTTATGACTAAGCTAGACAGCATATTAAAAACCAGAGACATTACTTTGCAAACAAAGGTCCATCTAGTCAAGGCTATGGTTTTTCCAGTGGTCATGTATGGATGTGAGAGTTGGACTGTGAAGAAGGCTGAGCACTGAAGAATTGATGCTTTTAAACTGTGGTGTTGGAGAAGACTCTTGAGAGTCCCTTGGACTACAAGGAGATCCAACCAGTCCATCCTAAAAGAGATTAGCCCTTGGTGTTCTTTGTAAGGAATGATGCTAAAGCTGAAACTCCAGTACTTTGGCCACCTCATGTGAAGAGTTGACTCATTGGAAAAGACTCTGATGCTGGGAGGGATTGGGAGCAGGAGGAGAAGGGGATGACAGAGGATGAGGTGGCTGGATGGCATCACCAACTCAAAGGACGTGAGTCTGAGTGAACTCTGGGAGTTAGTGATGGACAGGGAGGTCTGGCGTGCTGCAATTCATGGGGTTGCAGAGTCAGACACGACTGAGCGACTGAACTGAACTGAAGAGCAAGCCAGAAACATTTTGTTCTTGAGGATCAAGTACATGTGAAAACATTTTGTAAATGGAAACTTGCTATGCAAGTTGGAAGATATTACTACTATTCTGAGACCAGATTCCAAGCTAGAACCTGAAGGCCGATAACCATGATAGCGTGCTTTAGACGGCAGACTCTGGGAAATTGTCTTGTTCCTTCGTTTCATGTGGCCAGTTGGAAAGAGCACTAGGCTGATGGCAGGATGGGCTAGGGTTCCTGGTCTGGTGTTGTCACTGACGAGTGCTGGAACTTTCTAAGTGTCCTGCCCACTTTTTTTTTTTTTTTGTAAAAATTAGAAGTTTGGATTAGATAATGTTCAAGGGTTTGAACATCTGCTTCCAGTCATTAGGTTGATTTGTTTACTATCTGCTAGGTTGATATTCATGCAAATCTGTGCAAATATGGTGAGAGGGAATGGACCAATTAAAACATGGAATCCAAGTTTTCACAAAGCAGACGTAGATTATGGAGTTTCATATTTAAAACCACAGAATACACCGAAACATCATTTATTTGAGAAGTTGTGAGCTGCCTTCACCGTGAGCTGGACTCAATCCGAGCACTCAAGTTGGCAGGCCGTGCCTGCCCCTCACTAGCTGAGCGGCCTTGGGCAGACCCCTGAAGTGTCTGGATGATCCATTTCTCAGTCTGACAAATGTACGTTATAACGTTTGTTTCATAGGGATTCTGTGAAGAGGATAAAGTTGGTAATATTCTTGAAAGAGCTGTGCATGGGGAAAAGTGCTGTACACACGCGAGGTTTCTACTCTGACGGTGGGGGGTGAGTCATCTGAAAATGCAGCATGTCCTGGTCTCACTGATCTTAAGGAGTGAAGCTGGTAAAGAGAGTAACCAAAGGCCATGGGTATTTTTTTTTTAAGTAAACAAAAGAAATAATTAGTTTCAAAAGCTTATAAGAACCAGAAATGGGAGTTGGAGTTTTGAATGTTGACACAGGAGCAAGAGCTTTGTCAGGAGACCAGGGCTTCGGCTCAGTAATTAGCGCTCTCTGGATTATTACCCTGAGCCTTACTAAACAGAGTCAGAACCCTTAGAGATATGTCTAAGGGCAAGCTATAATAATTCTCCAGGGACACTGTGTGACCTCAAGACATAATTATCAGACTCAAGAAAAAAGTTGAATTTGTATTACGTTAACGAGGAGAACTCTGATAATAACTGGGAACAAAAGATTCAGCACACATCTAAATAAACACGCCAGTTCCCAAATATTGGAGTCAGTGGTTCAGAGACGTTTTCTCATTTCGTGCATTGGCACAACTCTTTTAAGACTGCACTGTTTATACTCTTTTCCCTCTTTCTCATGTCTTACAAAGCCTTAGTATTCTGGTTATTTTATTTCTCGTAATCTTGATGTCTTGGGAAAATATACTTTTTTTCCCTCTAATGGTAAAATAAGCAATTCTGTTAGTTCCTCTTGGCAGTCCAAATGTCCGTGTCTCTTTCGGAGGGTGCTCCCCTAGTTATCTTCCGGGAAAACTCCAGCTTGTCCTTCCTCAGACGCTCCCGTGCTGCACCCTCTGTGAGGGCCTGTGTGCCTAACGCAGCGTCTGGCAGCGCTTCCTGTGCGTTTCAGTTCAGCCCTTGTTGCGTCCGATCACAGCGATTTCTTACCATGTTACCCTCTCTGGCCTGTTCGTTCCTTAAAGAGAGGAACATGCCTTTTTCCATCTTTAGGTCTCACCATCTCACACTTTGTCTGATGTTGAATATGGGATGACATCAGAAGAGAGAATGGAAGAACCCAGTGGCTGAACACATGGTCTAATTTTTAAAGAATATTTGGCTGCTCCAGCTCTTAGGTGGGGCACACAGAATCTCTGATCTTTGTTGGGGTAGGCCAGGGATCAAACCCTCTGCATTGCGGGTGTGGAGTCTTAGCCCCTGGACCACCAGGGAAGCCCCACCTAGCCTAATTTTTGACCTGCATCACTTCTCTGAAATGGATGGATGCTCAAAAGACAGAGCTAAGGAAAGAAATCTCTTGATTAGTATTCATTTCTTTTCTTGCTTCCTTAGTGGTAAAGAATCTGTCTGCCAACGCAAGAGACCTGGGTTCCATCCCTGGGTCAGAAAGATCCCCTGGAGAAAGAAATGGCAACCCACTCCAGTATTCTTGACTGGAGAATCCCATGGACAAAGAAGCCTGGCGGGCTACAGTCCATGGAGTTGCAAAGAGTCAGACACAACTTAGTGACTAAACCGCAAGAAGAACCTTCCCCCATTACTCCAGTCCTTCCTTTCTTTTATCTTTCTCCGCTTCTTGCTTGTAATAAGTAAAATGGTTCATTGTCAAAAAATAAAGCAATACATGGATTATGACCTAAAGGACAAAATAAATAATCATGATTAGTTGCTGATATAAACACATAATTGAATAAAATTAAAGAGGGAGAACAGACAAATCTCCCAAACAGTAGATACTTCCCTCTCAATCTGGGGAAGCATAACTCTGTATTATATGGCCATGAGTTTGAGCAAACTCCGGCAGATAGTGGAGGACAGGGAAGCCTGGGGTGCTGCAGTCCATGGGATCGCAGAGAGTCAGACACGACTCAACAACTGAACGACGGCAACAAACTCTATATCCCTCAAGCGTGAAAGTAAGTGGTGACTTCCTTCCCCCCCAAAAAATATGGAAAGGGAGAAAAAAGGGTACGTTTACACTGGAGAACCTGACAATCGCAACCTCCATCTGGCGATCAAAGTCAGTGTCGACAGGGAAGCCGTGTTTTCAGTATGAACCCTTGACACGATGTGGTTAGGATGATGCTTCACCTCCGTGTCTTTCTTCCCAAAACTCAGAACCCTTTGTCTCACTGTCAGAAAAATTCAATCTGAAGGAAATTCAACAAAATATCTGACCAGAACGCCTCAAAACTGTCAAGGCTATTAAAAATAAGCAAAGTCTAAGAAACTCACAGCCAAGAAGAACCTTAAGGGACATGACAACTGAGTGTTAGGTGGTATCAAGTGGATGGGATACTTGAACAGAAAAAAGGTAATATGTGAATAAAGTATTGTTGGGAGCCAGCGTGAGGAACTCCGCCCATGGCAAAGGTCATGAGGAAGGAGGCTTGGCATACGCAGAGGCGTGATCAAGCCTCAGGAAACCCCCTGTTCCTGAGCATCTACCCCAAAACCAGAGTCTGTTTTATGCTCTCGCCTACACCTCTGACTTTACGGGGGGCTCTCCCCCATCACCGTTTCTCTCGGAGAAGGAGTAAACGTGCAGCTCCAAGGCAATAAAAATTCCTGGGCGTGCCAAGAGTGTTTCAGCTTGTGGACTCCTCTGAAGGTTATCTAGCCCGCCTGTATAGGTTCATCCAGCCACATGTGATTGTTTACAGCCTCCCAATCTGAGAGGCAAGAGATGTTTTAGACTTACTAAAGGCAAATTCTTTTGGGGAGTTGGAAATTATTAGTATAGTGTGTTGGTTAGGAATTATATTGGTGAAGGGTTTTTCATTTGTTGTGTCAATAATTGCTGCTAATTCCCTGCTCTGGGTGGGACAAGGATGTCTCAGGTCAAACCTCTCTGCTGACAGACTAGCTTGTGTGACAGGATGATCCATACTCCTGCCACATGATTGTTTACTACCTCTCAACCATAAACAGCACAGAGAGTTTTGGAGTATTTTGAGAGTCTTAATTAGCATAGGGCTTTTTCTTCTTGTTGAGTCAATGATTGCCGCCAGGCCTCCATATCCTTAGGCACCTGGGAATATATTAATCAATGTATTTGGAATATAGAAAAGGAAATATAGTAGTTTTAAGGTTAGCAATACTAGACTTTTTGAGTTAATGGATTTTCTCTTTTGTAATAGATCATTGTACTTTGTTATAAATCACTGTGTCCTTGCCATGTAAAATGTAACTTGATCACTATCTTAAGACTAGATCTTAAGGGGAGGATTGGTGAAAGGATTTTCATTTGTTGGGTTGATGTTTGCTGCTAAATCTCCACGTTCCCTGCCCTTATAATGAATATAACTAACATATAGGAGAAATAAGTATTAACCTTTAAACATATAGGAGAAATAAATATTAACCTTTAAGCATATAGGAGAGATAGGTATTAACCTTTAAGATTAATCCTGTTAACCTTGGGTTAAATAAGTTCCTTTCTTGATTGTAACTCACTACACCCTCACCCTATAGGAATGCAACTTTATCTGGAGGGTGGTGCCTGGTTTAAGAAAAAACACCCTTGGAAGAAGTAAGGTTTTTGGTTATCAGAAAGAAGGGATCATAGAATGTCAGCAGGTCTCACTCATGGCCAGAAGATGATGTAATGCCCCTAAGACCCCCACGTGACTCTGTATTCATCCCTATGTGTAACAAAAGGTATATAAGCAAACCCCAAAATAAAGAAATCGGATCAGTTTCCGGAAAGACTGATTCCACCATGTCGCTTCTTTCTTGCTCCCGTTTCTCAGGCTGAATTCCCATCTGGATTCAGCCTCCTTTTCTCCACTACACTATCTTCCTACTACACTATCCGTTTCTAATCTCTCTCTATATCTGTAATTAAATATCTATTTTTCCAAAGACGCCGACGCCGTCCCCACCTTCGAATTAAAAATAAGCAAAGTCTAAGAAACTCACAGCCAAGAAGAACCTTAAGGGACATGACAACTGAGTGTTAGGTGGTATCAAGTGGATGGGATACTTGAACAGAAAAAAGGTAATATGTGAATAAAGTATGAAATTTAGTTCTTAAGAAATGTGTCAATATTGGTTAATTAGTAATGACAAATGTACTTTAATAACATTAACAATAGGGGAAACTGAGGGCAGTGTATAGACACTCCCAGTCTTTTCTAAAACAGAGATGCCCCCGGGACTTCCCTGGTGGCGCGTGGCTAAGACGCCAAGCTCCCAGTGCAGGGGGCCCATGTTGGACCCCTGGTCAGGGAATGGGATCCCACGTGCTGCAACAAAGAGTTTGAACCCCACAACTAAAGGTCCCACATGCCATAACTATGACTGCTTGGCCAAATAAAGAAGTATTTACTTACAAAATAAAACAAATATTCCCCAGTTTATGTTACCATGTTGATCACCCTTATGGAAATTATTGCAGCCTATAATTATCTTTTCTGTTGTTTTAGCACCAGAATTTATTAGCAGGCTGACACAAATGTGTAAAGTAGGCAAAGACTGTTTTCACTGCATCTTTGATTTCCTTACTTCTCTATATACCATGGAACCCTGGTTAGAATTTAGAGCCATGGTTTCCTCCTAGAACTCAATAAAACATTACATATAGGCCTGTTTCTTAATAGCATCTTTTTCTTTTCTTTTCTTTTCTTTTTTGTTTGAGCAGAGAAAGGTTTATTTCAGGACCAAGCAAGGAGAACAAGTGGCTTGTGCTCAAAAAACCCAACTCATCTTAAGAGCATCTTACATCACCCTTAACCTAAGTCAACAGATCGGCACGGTACAGAGAGTCCACCTTGAAATACACTCATCTTCTTTGTTTACTTTCTGTCTTTCCCATTAGATCATAATCTCCATGAGGCGACCATCTTCTCTGTCCACGCCCTGTTGTGTTCTCAGTATGTTCCAGGTTGCCATACCTCGAAGTTGCTCAGTTAGTGACCGTTGAATGAGGGAAGGAAGGAAGTCAGTGGTTATAGCTTAGACCTGTAGGATCACTGCAGCTGGTGCAGAACTACCATTACATTACATTTTGGATAGAAGACACTTTACGCTTTCCCTAAGGACAGGAGGTAGACAGCATGCCTTTGACCTGGGCTCCATTTCCCTCCTTCCCTCCCTCTCACCTTCCCTTATCTCTTTTCTTCCTCCCTCTCTCCCTTGCCCACTTCCCATTCTCTGTCCCTCCCTTGCTTTTCTTCCTTCCCTTCTCCATTCTTTCTTTCTTTCAATAACAAAAATAATAACATCCCCAAGCATCCCATGAAGTGTGAATAACATGACATCGCCTGGAGTTGTGTAAATAAGGTGGTGACCTACGTTGCTAGGAAGGCACTTCTAGGAGACTCAGACTTTATTGAAAAGTTGTCACTGAACCAGAAGCGCCTCGCTATTAAGGATAAAGAAAGGTTGTTTCTGGGCACAGCTGGGGGCTTCCCCCACCCGGGGATCCCTGAAGGCAAGGATGACAAAGAGGCTGGGAGCCCTGAAGACAGTCACAGAGGAAGGGCTGGGTGTTAGGCTCTAAGCACAGCGCGTCTTCCTATGTGTTTAATCAAGAGCGGTGGCGGAGAGCTAAGGAAGACTGTGCTTCTTACGGTCTGTGTTAGTCTTTGAAGTATTTCTGTGCTTTGACTGGTGTGTTCTGTTTCTTCCATTAAGTTATTTAACCTCCACTTCTCCATATGATTTTTTTTTTTTTGAGTGTCATGCATTCCGTTCAGTTCAGTCGCTCAGTCATGTCCGACTCTGCAACCCCATCGACTGCAGCACACCAGGCCTCCCTGTCCATCACCAACTCCCAGAGCTGGCTCAAACTACATGTCCATCAAGTTGGTGATGCCATCCAACCAGCCCATCCTCTTTCATCCCCTTCTCCTCCTGCCCTCAATCTTTCCCAGCATTGGGGTCTTTTCCAATGAGTCAACTCTTCGCATGAGGTGGCCAAAGTAGTGGAGTTTCAGCTTTAGCATCAGTCCCTGCAATGAATGCCCAGGACTGATCTCCTTTAGGATGGACTGGTTGGATCTCCTTGCAATCCAAGGGACTCTCAAGAGTCTTCTCCAACACTTCAGTTCAAAAGCATCAATTCTTCGGTGCTCAGCTTTCTTCACTGTCCAACTCTCACATCCATACATGACCACTGGAAAAACCATAGCCTTGACTAGATGGACCTTTGTTGGCAAAGTAATGTCTCTACTTTTTAATATGCTGTCTAGGTTTTTCATAGCTTTTCTTCCAAGGAGCAAATGTATTTTAATTTCAAGGCTGCAGTCACCATCTCCAGTGATTTTGGAGTCCAAGAAAATAAGGTTTGTCACTGTTTCCTTTGTTTCCCCATGTTTTTGCCATGAAGTGATGGGACTGGATGCCATGATCTTAGCTTTTTGAATTCTGAGTTTTAAGCCAGCTTTTTCACTCTCTTCTTTCACTTTCATCAAGAGGCTTTTTAGTTCCTCTTCACTTTCTGCCGTAAGGGTGGTGTCATCTGCATATCTGAGGTTATTGATATTTCTCCCGGCAATCTTGATTCCAGTATGTGCTTCTTCCAGCCCAGTGTTTCTCATGATGTACTCTGTATATAAGTTAAATAAGCAGGGTGATAATATACAGCCTTGACATACTCCTTTTCCAATTTGGAACCAGTCTGTTATTCCATGTCCAGTTTTAACTGTTGCTTCCTGACCTGCATACAGATTTCTCAAGAGGCAGGTCAGGTAGTCTGGTATTCCTATCTCTTCCAGAATTTTCCACAGTTTATTGTGATCCACACAGGCTAAGGCTTTGGCATAGTCAATAAAATAGAACTAGATGTTTTTCTGGAACTCTCTTGCTTTTTCTATGATCCAACAGATGTTGGTAATTTGATCTCTGGTTCCTCTGCCTTTTCTAAATCTAGCTTGAACATCTGGAGGTTCATGGTTCGCATACTGTTGAAGCCTGGCTTAGGGAATTTTGAGCATTACTTTGCTAGCGTGTGAGATGAGTGCAGTTGTTCATTGTGGTAAATTTATGAGATATTCAAAGATATATCAGGTATGGTCTCTGGCATCAGTGAGGACAGTGTCTGACTTGGGAGATAAAACACAGCTTTATCTCCCAAGGTTTTGTTAGGAAGGCCAGAAGTGTTTCCCTAACAACAAAGTCCAAAGGGAGACTGTCCCTTGAAAGTGATGTTATCATAGTTGAGGATAGACAGACAATAAGAGTCAGGGAAGGCTTTGTGGTGGAGGCGAGCCGGCCCTGAAAGAATGACTGGAAATCAATGATGACTGAATTAATTTAATGTTTTTGAAATCTCTAGATCCCAAGCTAATAGAAATAGTTTCTTTCTCCCAAGAGGTCAGAGAGTACCTAGAGAGGTAAATAGCAGTACCGTGTTACAGATGCAGTGATGTCGTTATATTCCAGCACAGAGGATGCTCAGGCACAGCGCCATCCCGTGTTCTGGCATGAGAGGGCAGCCAGGGAAGCCTTTTTAGTTGATGTGCTGCTGGACTAAGCAGCTCAGAATAAAATTATGTGTCCTTTAAAAGTATGTAAAGGGCGGGCTTCCCTGGGGGCTCAGAGGTAAAGAATTGCCTGCCAATGCCTGGGACATGGGTTCAATCCCTGGTCTAGGAAGATCCCACACGCTGCAGAGCAACTTAGCCCACGTGCCACAGCTCCCGAGCCTGTGCTCTAAGCCGGGAGACGCGACTGCTGAGCCCGCGTGCCCGAGCGCCCAGGCTCTGCGACAGGAGAAACCACGGCCGTGAGACGCCCCAGCGTCGCAGCTGGGCACACGCCCCTGGCCACGACTAGAGAACCGCTCACAGAGACAGAGACCCAGAACCACCAAAAATAAACAAATAGATGACCCTTTTAGAAATGGTACGGAAAAGGGAAGGGATGGTGGCATAGCATCTAGCTTTTAACCATCTTCCATAGTTTAAACAGAAAAGATGGAACGTAGTGAGCCATAAATCACTGAAAAATCATTGAAAGGGGTGGAGAGGTGGGCTCTAGGCTCAGACTCCAGGAGAGACTCTACAATGCAGAACTGTTATCCCGAGGAACCAGGTTGTTTAACTGAAAGGGTCAGGGGGAACAGGGAGTCCCCAAAGACGGAATGTTTGACTCCAGAACCACGACTCAGGTGCTCGACTTCCAGCGGCACAATGGAAGCCTCACGCTCAGGACACCTCCTTCTCCAGGTTACTGGACTTCAATTCGTGTCTTAAGGGACTGCATTTGGTTGGTGGAAAGTAAATAATGTCCTAGTTGCTAGGGAGTCTGGGAAGTCTAAAGTTGGTACGTGAAGACTCACCAGAGGGTGGTTGGAATAGGTTATGTACAGACCAAGTTGCCACATCCTGCACAAGTGGTACACAACCGCAAAAGTCAAAGAGCCCCTAGTGCATTACCCTTGTGTGTGTGTGTGTGTGTTAATTATAAATTGTTGTTGTTTAGTTGCTAAGTCATGTCCGACTCTTTTCTGAGGGACTGTAGCCCACCACGCTCCTCTGTCCATGGGGTTCTCCAGGCAAGAACACTGGAGTGGGCTGCCATTCCCTTCTCCAGGGGATCTTCCCAGCCCAGGGATGGAGCCCAGGTCTCCTGCATCGGCAGGAGGGTTCTTTACTGCTGTGCCACCAGGGAAGCCCAATCGTAAATTACAAACTTGAATATTCTCCACATGTTTGACTGGTGTGGGACAAGTTCTGATCTGTAATTTGTAGTCCATTTAGACAGCCCACTTACCTGAGATCCCACCTACCAACTAAAGATCCTGTATGCCACTACTAAGACCCAGCACAGCCCAATAAATAAATATTAAAAAAGATAAAGTAGTGATTCTCTTCAAAACCAACCAACAAACAAAGAAGCTAGTGATGACCAAGAGTCCACAGGAAGTTACTCAGATGTGCCAAATGCACGTCACCTGAAGATAAGGCTTCTATATGGCTAGGTTTATAGAAGTGTTTTAGGGTATTTTGATTGTATGAAAGGATTTGATATGCTTTCTATGATGTCCTTCTTGAAGAGATGGTTTAGTCTGGATTGCATGGTGAATTGGTTACTTCTTTGCTGCAAAAGGAACCCCTCCATACTTAACATAGCAGTCATTTTATTTCCCCAGGCTTCTGTGGGTCAGCATTTAGGCTAGCTCAGCTGGGCAGTCCTTCTGCTGGTCTTGCTGGGGTCACTCGTGCGGCTTCAGACATCCGGTGGCTGGTCTCGGGAGCCTCGGCTTGCGTCCAGTTTGTGCTCCGTGGGGTGTCGCCCGAGCCCTGGCCTCTTCACAGGTCAGTCTTAGGACAGCAAGAGAGGACAGGGGAAGGGGGCCGCTGCCGGTGGCACCTTCGCGGACATCCTGGTGACCAGAGCGAGTCACGTGTCCATGGAGGACAGAGGTCACCTTCAAGCATGGATGCAGAACAATGGGGCACCCTGGGGCAGGTCCCCATGGAGACACTGCCCCACAGCCGCTGTTAACTGAGCGGCTTCCTATCTCGCTGGACCACAGTTCCCAAAGAGGAAGACTGCGTTCATCCTGGCCTATTCTAGATATTTGTCAACGACTTGGAGAAGGAAAATGAAATACAATTATAATTTTGGCTGTGACATAAAATTCTGATGAATGAAATAAATCCTGAAGATCACTTTGTCAGCTTGGATCACTCCAAAACCAATAAAAGAAAGAAAGAAACAAAGAAAACAATATTTGATTCATATTTATGAGACTAAAATGATCAAGATGAATTAATAAAAATACAGTTCACAGATAAAAGTAAAAATTAATGGGTGACTGTAACTCAGATGACCATTGTATCTACTACTGTGGGCAGGAATCCCTTAGAAGAAGTGGAGTAGCCATCATGGTCAACAAAAGAGTCTGAAATGCAGTACTTAGGTGCAATCTCAAAAACGACAGAATGATCTCTGTTCGTTTCCAAGGCAAATCATTCAGTATCACAGTAATCCAAGCCTAGGCCCCAACCAGTAATGCTGAAGAAGCTGAAGTTGAACGTTTCTATGAAGACCTACAAGACCTTGCTCCCTGGAAGAAAAGTTATGACCAAGCTAGGCAGCATATTAAAAAGGAAAGACATTACTTTGCCAACAAAGGTCCATCTAGTCAAGGCTATGGTTTATCCAGTGGTCATGTATGGAGGTGAGAGTTGGGCTATAAAGAAAGCTGAGCACGGAAGAATTGATGCTTTTGAACTGTGGTGTTGGAGGAACCTCTTGAGAGTCCATTGGGCGGCAAGGAGATCCAACCAGTCCATCCTAAAGGAGATCAGTCCTGGGTGCTCATTGGAGGGACTGATGCTGAGGCGGAAACTCCAGTACTTTGGCTAGCTGATGCGAAGAGCTGACTCACTGGAAAAGACCCTGATGAGGAGCTACCCCGTGCCCGAGATCAGGGGCGGCAGCCGAGAGGAGCAACCCCACGTCCAAGGAGCAGTGGCTGCATGGGGAAGGCCGAGAGGAGCTGCTCCACATTTAGGGTCAGGAGGGGCGGCCGTGGAGAGACACCCCGCACCCAAGGTGAGAGAAACCCAAGTAAGACGGTAGGTGTTGCAAGAGGGCATCAGAGAGCAGACACACTGAAACCATGCTCACAGAAAACTAGTCAATCTGATCACACGGACCACAGCCTTGTCTAACTCAATGAAACTAAGCCATGCCCGTGGGGCCACTCAGGACGGGCGGGTCGTGGTGGAGAGGTCTGACAGAAGGTAGTCCACTGGAGAAGGGAATGGCAAGCCACTTCAGTATCCTTGCCTTGAGAACCCCATGAACAGTATGAAAAGGCAAAAAGTTAGGACACTGAAAGAGGAACTCCCCAGGTTGGTAGGTGCCCAATATGCTACCGGAGATCAGTGGAGAAATAACCAGAAAGAATGAAGGGATGGAGCCCAAGAAAAAATAATACCCAGCTGTGGATGTGACTGGTGATAGAAGCAATGTCCGATGCTGTATAGAGCAATATTGCATAGGAACCTGGAATGTCAGGTCCATGAATCAAGGCAAATTGGAAGTGGTCAAACAAGAGATGGCAAGAGTGGACGTCGACATTTGAGGAATCAGCGAACTAAGATGGACTGGAATGGGTGAATTTAATTCAGATGACCATTATATCTACTACTGTGGGCAGGAATCCCTCAGAAGAAATGGAGTAGCCATCATGGTCAATAGAGAGTCCCAAATGCAGTACTTGGATGCAATCTCAAAAATGACAGAATGATCTCTGTTCGTTTCCAAGGCAAACCATTCAATATCACGGTAATCCAAGCCTATGCCCCAACCGGTAATGCTGAAGAGGCTGAAGCTGAACGGTTCTATGAAGACCTACAAGACCTTTTAGAACTAACACCCCAAAAAGATGTCCTTTTCATTATATTGGACTGGATGCAAAAGTAGGAAGTCAGGAAACACCTAGAGTAACAGGCATATTTGCCGTTGGAGTACAGAATGATGCAGCGCAAAGGCTAATAGAGTTTTGCCAAGAAAATGCACTGGTCATAGCAAACACCCTCTTCCAACAACAGAAGAGAAGACTCTACACATGGACATCACCAGATGGTCAACACCAAAATCAGTTGATTATATTCTTTGCTGCCAAAGATGGAGAAGCTCTATACAGTCAGCAAAAACAAGACCAGGAGCTGACTGTGGCTCAGATCAGGAACTCCTTATTGCCAAATTCAGACTCAAATTGAAGAAAGTGGGGAAAACCACTAGACCATTCAGGTATGACCTAAATCAAATCCCTTATGATTATACAGTGGAAGTGAGAAATAGATTTAAGGGCCTAGATCTGATAGAGAGAGTGCCTGATGAACTATGGGTGGAGGTTTGTGACATTGTACAGGAGACAGGGATCA